>JANHAO010018891.1:0-13431 GCA_026873985.1 Saraca asoca
AATAAAATTTAAAATTAACATAAAATATGTCTTTCAAATATAATTAAAATTTAACTATATGATTACATACTTATTGTTATTCAAATTTTATATGCAAGATGAATATGATAACAACTTTTAAATTTTGTCATGTTTTTCGCGATCCATCACTCGCAAATAAGCTCCCTAGTTCAATATGATATTTTTCCCCATAAGACCTCACCTTGTGTGCATTAACAATCTTCCATTTGGATAAACATAAGAAAGAAAATTCTTTTATTTGCAATATTATGACTATTATAGTATGCTAGCCATACCATGATTTGATTAAAAGTAAATAAAAAATTTGTCCATTCTAAAGTCTACAATATTTTGTCTTTAAGAAATTTTCTGCTCGTGTTCCAAAATCAAGTATAAGCATTTATTCTACATAGCACTTTATATATATATATATATATATATAAGAGATTGAAACAAAATCAAATTTTGATAAAAAAATTGTAATAAAAAATAATATTACGGCAATTTATTTTTTATTTACTTGCAATACCAACGTATTTTGTTAATTGTGTTAAACCAAAAAATAGTAATTAAAAGGCAAAATAGTAATAAAAGGAAAAATCACACTCTTGGCCTTAAAAATTAATAATCATAGCAATTAAAATAGAAAGTATCAACTCAATGTTATGAGGTACAAAAATTTAGATCCACAATAGGAAGTTTCCTCTTTTTGAGGAATCTTTGTGGCCTTAATAAAGGTAGAAATAATAGTAGACAAGATAAAAGTTCTTTAAAGGAAAATTTTACACAATTTGAGACATTAAAACTTTAGATTTCTAATCAATATTATATTAATCCATAAATTAAATTAATGTAAATTACTTTGTTAAGTTTTGATTTGTGTCCAAACTGAACTCTAAAAACATCTTCAAAGTCTAAAACCACAACTTAGTGATTCTTGTATTTTAGTTTTTCAATGCAGTATTCTAGTGTTCTTCAATATGTCAAGTTATTTGGTTAAGAAACGTAGTTCCTAGCAAACACATGCTGTGGAAGGAGTGGAAGGATGTTTGCCTTGGTTTCTTTATGAAAGAATTCCAATAATAGATATAGAATTTAATATAATATTTTAGTGTTATCCAATATCACAAGTTATTTGGTTAAAAAGTCTAATTCTTATCAAGCACATGCTCTTGATGGAGTGGGAATATGTTTGCCTTAAGATTACTTTAATAAAAGAACTCCAGCAATAATTTCAGAAGTTGAGAATTAGCCTCTGCATTTGACATATAAGTTTAAGCATAAATATAAGAATTACACCACAATTTGCATAAACATCTACCCAGTGTTTTAAAAATTAGACTGAACCAGACGGGACGGTTTGATCGATTTGATTGCTAGTTGTTATATTTTTTAGTTCGAATGTTTTTCGATTTGAGTTGACTCAAAAAATATTTTAGCAATCGAATCGGTACAAACTGATAAAAAATAGAAAATCAGTTTGGTTTTCAAAAATTAGTCAATTTTTTTTTACTTTTAGACTTTTTTTGGGGTTGAATTAGTCTAATAAGTCTATATGTAATAAAAAAACTTAGGAAAAACAAAAGATATTTAATACTTAATTGACTAAAAACTCATTGATTTACTTAATTTCTTCTAGTTTTTTAATTTTTGTATAAAACATGAGTTCATATTTATAGTATAAGTTACCTATTATTTAATTTTTTAATAAATTTATATAAATTTACATTTATGACATCATCTTGCTCGACCATAACTGATTCAACTAACTAAATCATGATTTGGTGGCTTTTTCAATTTACTATCCAATCCGATTTTTAAAACACTACATATACCTTACCAATTCATCATATTAAGAAGAAGAAAAAAGCTAAAGAATAACCTTCAACTATTAACATCAAGATCAATAAGAATCTTATTAAAATCAATGTCAATTCTAAGAAAACTCTGAAACTTAATACTTAAAAATAATATATTGTTTTATTTTTTTGGTTATATTACATTATTATTAATAAAATTTTAGTATCTTTTAAAGATGATCTTTGACCTACTTGAAAATGTTGACTACCATGGAGACATCAAATTTCAATTTGAATCATTTTTATGTCACGGTGAGTAGTTGGTTTTGGCGAGTGATGATAGAGATTGATATTAAAAATGAGGCAAATCGATTCATGGATGAGATAGGCAAACATGAAAGGAGAGAGGTTTTAAAATTTTATACATTTGACATAAATAGATTTCAAATAGATTAGGATTTAAGAAGAAAACTTTTGTTGCAAAATTGTTTCATGCTCTTGTTGTGACAAACAAAATTAATTGATTATTTGTATTAGGATAAGAAATAAGAATAAAGAATTAAAAGTCTAAAAAGTAAGAAGGATGAGAGAATGATAGATGAACTGTGAAGATTACATGAGAAAGTAGATGGTTAAGGTAGATAAATATCTAAAGCCTAAGAGAGAGAGAACAATGTGAATAAATAAGATATAGTCAGTGAGTAGTGAATTTTGGCTCCAAATTAATTTGAATTGACAATTTTGAAAATTTGAAATGTTTGACCAAATATCAATGGCATTTGTCACCCAAAAAAAAAAAAATATTCAAGGGATTTTAGGAAGGTACATAAATCAAGGTGGAAACAATATAGCTAAAATAAAAAAAAAATGTTTGTGAAATCAATGATGGACACAAATTATGATTGAAATTGAGGAATATGTAATAAAGATAGGTAATAGAAATCAAATATTTATTCTGTTTTAATTAATATTCATTATTGAAAGAGATATTTGAGAAAAAAAAAAAGGTAAAAACTCATCCCAGACAAATACAAGTATGATATGTAACTGTTCTCTACCATAATCAATTATCAAATGTACAATAAGCAATTTCATAATAAAAGATATTATAGTTAACTCTATTAAATCATCAAATACGGAAAACATAAAGCTAAAAAATAGGATACTCTTTATAATATAATAATTATTCCAATCAACATTTAAATTGTTTGTTTCCATGCAAGTTTGTTCTTGAAGAAGTTATTACTATACTCTTAAATTAATGTATAATTAAATTTTAATTTATTTAATATTTGATTTCTAAAATTAATTATGATAATTTAATTTTAAAATTTAAAGTATAAATTGATCTAAAGTAATGTGTAATTGATTTAATTTTTAATTTTGAAAATTTTTATTATAATAAAAAGGAAATATTTAATTGTAATCCTAAGATATTCTATAATTTAATGCTTTGATCTCATGTTTCTAAAGTTGGAGGTGATAAAATCTAATTATTAAAAATTAAAGAAATTTTTTTATATGTTTTTCATTTTTAAATTATATATATTAAGCTTTTCAAATCACAAAAAATATGTCAATTATTTTTTAGGGTTTGTTTCTACAGATTTCACACAATATGATACTACTTTTTGTGATAAGTGCAAACTAAGGTAAAGTTAATCAGTTTAGCGTGTCGTACTTGTGTTGGGAGTTTCATGTGGGTGCAGTTCAAAACCTCTTATATAATAAGGATCTTGCTTTGGAATAAAATATAATAAAAATCGCAAAATCCTTAGAAATTATATAAAACTTACTTGTTTGAAATAGGAGATAAAGATAACTTATATAATAGATGAATAATTTGATTATTTAGTTAGCTTATAAATAATTAAGTATTTGTGTCAAGCACAAGAAAAGGAAAAAGGATGAAAATAATTTTTTTAAAAAAGGAAATAATCGCTTACTTCATTATTAAAATTACATTGTAGACATATCACAATTTTGTAAGAAATGGATTGTTACAAAATTCATCATATTTTTGTGTGAAGCAATGATGCCTTGAACATTTGTAACACAATAATTAACAAAACTATAAATAATCGTTTATATTTAAGTTCTACTAATTTATGGGAAATTAAAATTTAACTAAGAAAATGATAAAATGATATGATAGTATGCATAATAGAAAATAACATAATATTTATTGTAATTCAAGTATGAATGTAATTGCATAAATGATAAGTTAAATACTTTAATAATGGGTTTATTTTGCATTACAGTAAATGTAATATACTTAACATTTTGTTAAAAGTATCCAAATGATTTAAAAATATTGTATTAAATTTTCATGGTAGTAAAAGTAAAAATAGAGAATAGATTCAATGGAAGTTAAAGTAAAGAATTTTATAAAATTATGTAGTAATAGTTGATAGTTGACATGTTAATTATTTTTATAAGCTTATTCAATTTCTTAATTTTAAAGTTAATTTCTAAAAGTAAAATTAAATGTATATAAATAATTGTTTCAATCAGAATTTAATAACAATTGAAACAAAAAATTTTAATTATCATAGTAGTTTAAATAGAAAGATGCTCACTTATCATACTTTATTACACAGTATATCTCTTATTATAAATTTGTAAACACTTCCTTATTAACCACATTTTTTATTTGATTAGTTGACATGCCTTTATTATCAATTATCAAGATTTTCAATCCACTTCTTCTTTTATATATAACACTATATCTTTATATATTCGAACAGGATAATGATTCACATTAATAAGATTGCAAGTATATTTTTAATAAAATTATTTGTTCTTGTAGTGTATATAATATATGAATTTAATTTGTATACTATTTTTTTTGTTTGCCTATTGCATATCTACACATCTTATAATATTTTATTATTTTTATTATTCTTTCTACTTTTTCAATATGATATATAAAAAAATGTGAAATTTCTTTTTTCATTTACCATGATTTACCTTTTTTTTCATAAATTATAATGTTTAAGATAAATGATATGGGTATTACTGATTTTGGACATAAAATTATGACCTAAAATTACATTATAATCAAATTATGAATCAATAAATTGAATATAATTCATTTTACATTATTTTTAAATGATTATAATGTATAGACTAAGAGAAGTTAAAAAAAGATAATTGAATCCAAATTATATCACATAAATAGAGAAGTTAGTGGAAATTAAATGGTTTCATTGTCATAAATGTGTATTAAACTTTTTTAAGAATATATCAGACTTGACAAACTAATTAGAAATCACGAGAAAGAGAATACATTACACAAAGAAATTAATATGACACCACAACAAATAAGTCCAGCATTAAAATTGGTAGCAAAAATAATAGATAAATAAATGGTAACAATGAAGACAGTATCGAACATGAAAAGATCAGAAACAGAGCAAAGCTTTAGATTGTCCTTATTAATCATGTTAAAAGAATTAATTCAAAACAAATGCTCTTATTCAAAATCATTAAGTAATATGCATAACACATTTCTGTAGTAACAATCTAATTTTAAAAAAATCCCACAAATGACTAAATTTGAATAATGTACTTATTGTTGTAAATGATTAATTCTATTAGAAAAAAAATGAAAATTGATATGCATATGGAGTAAATAAATATTACTGATATGTATAGTTATTAAGAGAAAATCACTACATAAAATGGAAATATGACCTCAATTTGTATAAAATGTGTTGTCAATGTAAATAATTAATTTTATTGAATACAATATGAAAATGTCTTGTCAAATAAATTGTCAAGCAATTAAATAAATTTTAATCATAATATAGTAATTAATTGAAAATTAAGTCAAAAAAGGGGTATGATTAAATTTGTACAATATATGCAGTCAATTATAAATCATTAAAGCCATTGAATAAATAACAAAACTAGGGTTGAAATTGATTTGATTTAATGATATCAATTAACTAAATAATAATAATAGAATCATAGCAATTGAATATTACTTATAATATAAGAGTGTTGATTATTTAATCAGATGGGATGCTACAAAGAGGATTACTTAGAATATGTATAATATAATAGGATAATTAATTATTTGTATAAAAGACATTCACTGATAACCCATAATAGAATTATATTAGAGTGCATAAATATAAGTTAAGAATTAAAATTAAAACAAAATCCAAAAACATAAATGTGTTCTATTGAGGGCATAAAGGAAAAATGATAATGATATATAAATTCATCTTAAATATTATTATAATATATAAAATCCAACTTAAATATTACTACATATTACTCTAACTTTAGCTTCTTTTTTATTTAATTTGTTGAAAATTGGCCAAACACATCCTCACCAACTAGAATCGCAGAAGTTGCTTCAATTGGACTCAATTTAGTATTGATCAATCCAAGTTGGATCATTCTTTGCAATAACAAATGATTCATCCTACAACATATCCAAATATTTCATTGACATATATTTGTTTAACTAATAAATTAAAATAGAATAAATTTTATGAGAAATTTTCTTACATTGTTTAAAGTTGTAACAAATTCATTATTTGACTTTGGAAAAGGGTTGGTGGGTTCATGATCATAATCCCATAACTAAATCAGAAAAGAAAAGAAAAGAAAAGAAAAGAAAAATAAGTTCTTATTACCCAAAAACAGAATCATGAAATGATGCATTTAATCAACTAGGATGAAAAACATCCATAACCCATAATAGCATTGTCCAACAACAATTCAAATCTAAATAATAAAAATTAAAGGAGTTAGGGTGAGCGATTAATGGAGATAGATTAGGGAAGGATTAATATAGGTAGTTAAATGAGAAATTAATGTGAGAAAAAGAAAAGAAATATTTCAGCAAAAAAAAAATAAATATAATCAACTCTTTATTTTTGAGAATGTGGAAGGAAGATAAATGAGAACTCTATCAAGGGATTCATCAAATCCCAATTAATGATATTCAAATAAATTAACAAATTCAAAAATAATGCACAAATAACAACATGAAGAAAGGGCTTATTGATAGAAATATGAAAAGTATGATGAAAAGCAAACAATTCCCAATAGAAATATCTAAGAAAAAAATTATTTTAGTCAGAAGAAAAAAAAATGTAATTAGCTCTCTACTTTCTAAAACATGTGACAAAGATGAATGGTAGCTCTATTAAAAGGTTTATAAAACCTTAACAAATAATATTAAGATAAACTAATCAGTTGAAAAAAATTGACACAAATAAAAACATGAAGGAAGAGATTACCAATATAATTAAAAAGAATGATGGAAATAAAACAATTTTCAACCGAAAAATCTTTACTGATTTGAACATAAAGAACTAACAATTAGATTTGATATAAAGTAGGATAACCAATGTCATTGCCTCAAACACTACCATCCAAGCATAGAGAGAATATAGAGAGAAAAATTAGAAAAATAGAGAATGAAATATGAGACTATATACTAATTTTGGATTTGGATCATCTTATAATATAGAAAGCAAGAACATACAAACTTATTTGAAAAAGGAAGTTATAACATAGTCTTAACTAAAAAAGGAAAAAGATTGAATAAAAATGAAAGAATTTCTTATAATAGTAGAAATTATCATTTTCAACTTCTTAAGCAACAACATAGGAAGCTAAATTAAAATGTTTTATCAGAACTAAAGAGCATTAAGTTAAAAAAAAATTGAAATGTCTATATTATGTTTATGAATGAATGAAATTCCTCACCCAATGAAATTGAAGGGGAGGAAGATCTTTCCAATGATTATTGAAGAAGAAAAAGTGACAATCACCATTGTTAGGATATTAAGTACATAGTCATTCTTCCATAATTTAACTCTTGTTAGCTTCAAAAGATGGGATAAGGAAGAGTTGAATTAGGAAGTGAAATTTTTGGATAATGGGATTAGTTAGAATTATAATTAGATCGAAAATAGAGCCTACCAATCAATCATTGATCAATTAGTCAAATAAAAATATAAAATCATTTATGTTTCATTTTAATTTTAATTTAATTATTACTCACTTTATATACTTTTTATAGATGAAACTCACATGTTTTGTATTTGTAGTATTTGGGGGGTGAAGTTCACTCGTCAATTTAGAACATAAAGCACTGCTAACTTTCTTTGATAGAGTGATATTTGAACAAATTGTTTGCTACTTTTAAATATTCTAAGTTAGATATTATATATAATTTATTAGGTTGTTTAGTTAAACAATGATAATAAATAGAGGAATAGAGTTAAGTCAATATAAACAAAGAAGTAAGATTAAGTCTTTATGCATATAAGTATCTTATTTCATTCAATAATAATATTTTTTTTCTCAAATTCTCTCTGATTTGTTTTTGTCTTTTCCCTTTTCTTACACCCTAATTATTTTCTCAGACAATTTTTAGGTAATTGCCTTAACATAGAACCCAGTTCTCTTTTATGCAAAATAAGCCAAAAGAAAAAAAATAGAAAGTTTGGATGCCATTCCTACCTTGATTCCACATAATCTGCATTTTTTCCATTATCTATGAATCTGAATGAATGGCTGAGAATAATCTAAATCTGCTTAAAGATTTGGTGATGGAAGAAATCCTGCCAAAGATTCCAGTGAAATCTTTGATATGATTCCAATATGTTTCAAAGTCATGGAAGACTTTATTCACCACACCCTTTTTTTCATCTCCAAGCAATTATGGCTTCCTCTGTTAAGCACAAGAACAATCCTCTCATCATGTTCTCTACACTAAAACACTCATTGCATTGCATTAAATTGCATTCCAACGATAATCCATCTTCTAATCTTTATAAGCTATTTGCTGACAAGGACGTGTATACCATATATGGTCCTTACAATGGCATTTTGTGTCCAATGTGATTTCTTTGATCTAATTTTATGGAATTATGCAACTAGAGAGCTAAAGTTTCTACTATCACCTCTGTGCCCACCTTCCCAAACTTACTAGGGACTTGATAAACCTGATAGACTTGTATGTGGTTTTGGCATTGATCTTAAAATAAATGATTACAAAATTGTCAAAGTTGTTAATTTTTGGGCCATATTCCAGAGGTCATGGGTAGGGTACATAATCTTACTATTGATTCTTGGAGAATTATTAATGATAATGTCCCTTCTACTTGTAATTACATGTCTATTAGACTATTTAATTCATATGCCAATAAAGTTCATTGTTGGGTGGCTAACAATTGTCTTGCCAAAACAATTGTTTGCTTTGACATGAGCAGTGAGACTTTTCAAAAAATTAAGGTGCCTTTTATTGGGATTTCATCAAATGATAATGACGATGTTAGAATTTTATTTATTCCTCTCTAGTTGACCTAGATATTTTAGATTAATAGTAAAATTTGAATTATAATATTATAATAATGTTAAGGTAAATTATATTTTATTTAAGTCCATTTGTATGATAATTAAATTTGGATGGATTTTTGGTGACACTTAGGCCTATGTGCTAGAATTGATGTAAGTCTTATTTCTATTGGGCCTATACTATGGTAGGTGGTTTAATCTAATATGTTTTTTAGTTTGGTAAAAATAAGGTAGGTTCCTAATCACTAATCTAGTCAGTCATACTACTAACCTTATATGATAATAGAGTTTTCTCTCCATTGATTAATGGCTAGGTTTTAGAGATAGAGAACTTGCAAAGATGAATAGTGATCCTACTATTAAAAGAGATCATCCTTTCTGTTATGAAAATCATTCTGCAAACAAGGAGATTAGTGGTTAGTCGAGGAGATCAATTGAATAGTGCTATGATGGATGCATATGAAAATTCAAGTAATAAAATATTTAATCCTTTTTTTACATATTATAATATGCACATCTTTTCATGCTTAAAACATGATCAACTGGTCAATTTATTCCTAAAGTTTTGCATAATTGGTGTTAAAGTTGAATTGATCATGTTTTTGGTTGAATTTTGTACAAATTCATTCTAAAAATAATATGATTATTACTGTATGAGGATGTTTTTAATTATTCTCTAAATCAAGAATGTTGTAAGCAATTTTAGTTTAATATAATGTCTTACAGCAACAAATTAATAAAATTCTTTATGTGAATTATATGTTCAGTGTGCACATATTAATTTATGGAATTATGTGAGTTTTTTGCGTTTTATTCCAAAAGCTATAAATGAACCTTCTAATTTTTCCCAAAAGGTTTCATAAAAATTAGGCAAAATTGACGTGAGTTTCTTCAAATTGATGATTGGGTTAGTGTTAGAATTGTATGAGGAGCAAAAACCCCAACTTAATTTGATATAGCACCCATTGGAATAGATGATTTAAATGAAAAATTTAAGATTAAAAACAATGTTAGTTTTTTGATTCTTTTTTGTGCAAAATTAAAGCACAATTTTCTAATTTTTCTTCAAATTAAAGTATGGGTTAATATTTGAATGATTTTAGAATTAAAACTCATAAAAAATTTGAGAGAAAATGGACTAACAATGGTTGAATTTGAAACAAGTCAAGATTGGGTATAAGATAGGTCACCAGACCCAAATGGCTACAATTTGGGCTAAGAAGGAAACATAGTCCAGGCAAAGTGCAAGCCCATGCATGATAAAGTGTCACAAGTTGACCTTGTGATCTAGTTCAGTACGTAAACATGCTCGATTTTCGATGAAACTTGGTGTAAAAATCAAGCATAAAGAGAAAGCCTTGTGGTGTGAATTTGGGAGAAAATGTACTTGTGGATTATTTTTTTTAAATTTTTCTCGTTTTTGGCGTATTTGTGTCTTTTTAATATTGATTATTTGTCTAGTACAAGTATAAAAATACATAGTTGCGATCCTTGCATTTTTATCTTTGTGTTTATATGAGATGGTGCATTGGAACCTTTTTGACTTAGGAGAAAAATCTTTATATCAATTTGGAAAAAGTATGGTTTATTATTGTCATTTGGGCTTTGACTTAGAATACTTTTTAAAAGGAGCGCGTCTAGTAACCCAGGTGGGCACTGTGGCTTAGGCTAAGGATTAGAGTGTGGAGTTTAGATACTCCCTTTACACACTCAAAACTATGTAATGAGACACAAATTAATAAAATTGAGTTCTTCCTCTCCTCATTTTTTAAAAAAGTCCCTTTGCGATCCTTACATTTTTATCTTTGTGTTTATATGAGATGACGCATTGGAACCTTTTTGAGTTAGGAGAAAAGTCCTTATATCAACTTGAAAAAAGTATGGTTTACTATTGTCATTTGAGCTTTGACTTAGAATACTTTTTAAAGGGAGTGCATCTAGTGACTCAGGTGGGCACTATGACTGGGGCTAAGGATTAGAGTGTAGAGTTTAGATACTCCCTTTACACACTCAGAACTATGTAATGAGGCACATATTAATAAAATTGAGTTCTTCCTCTCCTAATTTTTTTAAAAAGTCCCTTCTCAATATGCATAAAAGGCTTTTTATAAGAGACATTCTTAAGACTTGGTTGTAATACCCTGAGTTTTTTAAAATTAATTTTAATAATGAAATGACTTTTTAGAAAATCCAAAAGGTGAATTTGTAAATGTTAAAAATTTCAAAATTATAAATTTGAGAAACAAAGTGTCTAGAAATAATAAAAATAAATTATATAAATTTTAGAAATCCTCAAAAGATCAAAATTTTCACTTTGAATTCTTATATAATAAAATTCATGTTTCTAGGATTTAATTTGCAAAAAACTTCAGAGAGTACGAAACTAGGGCTATAGTACCAAGTAAATGTAAACTTATAGTCATTATGAAGATAATTAATTTAACCAATTTGTATTAAAATTTTATAGCTCATGCAATTGGTGGGTGCGTTAGATCTGTACTCAAAGTTGAGAGAAAAGAAAGAGTTTCTAAAAGAAAATTTCGTCAACTTGAACTCAAAGGTAAAATTGACACAAATTTTCCCATTTTGCCCTTGAAGGGTTGGTTTTTTTTTTCTTTCAGCCTTTTCCTAGTTGCATTTCATGGAACACTCTTCAACATCCACAAGTAACTCTCTCTTTCACTTTACAACCTCTCTCTCCAAGTAAGCATCTCAATCTTTCATATTAATTTCACGTATTTTTACTACTAATTCCTCTCTTCTTCCTTTTCAATTTAATACCACTTATAAATTTTTTGAATCCAAAAATTACTATTTATTTCACTATTTACTTCAAGAACCTATATGCATTTCTGAAGTTTTTAAAGCTTAATCCTTTTATTTCTAGCTTGTTTCTATGAAATGAAATTATAATCTAATGGTATATCTTCATTTGGTGAGAGAAAAACATAAAAAACCTAAACATATTGATAACAAAATATTTTACTCATTTAATTATCCTCTCACTAAGCTTTTTAAGGTCCAAACTTATTGATCTCAGCTGTTTTATTACATATTTATAGTATAGTGTCAATTAGAATCATTATGGAAAATTCTGTATTATTTGGCTTTGTTAAGTAGTTTCTGTATTCTGGCTATAACTTGAGCTATGGTTGTCTAATTAATGTGATTCTTATCTTATAGGAAAGCTAAGACATAGCTCTACAACCTTTATGAAGACCTCCAAGGTTGAATCTCACAATTGGCTATCTGAATTTAGAGTAAATTCAAAATCAAAATGTTGCCTTAGCCTGTCTCAAGCTGCCAGACCTCTGAGCATTTATTAGGCCCTATCTGGAGCTATACAAGTCCAAATGAGGTCAAATAAGCCAAATGAAAATTAAGACATAAAGCTACAACTTTCATGAAGACTTCTAGACTTGAATCCATCAAATTGGGTGTGCAAATGGAGCTACAAATCAGAGGCAGAATGCTGATGAATTGGGCCTCTGTAGAATTGGATTTTTAGGCCACCATTGGCATGCAACTTGAGCCCAATAGACCATCCCTTGCACCAGCTCACACTCAACCAATTGGAGGTCATTAAATCAGTGAAAAACTAGAGAATGCAGTCTATAATGGACATTACATGTAAGAGGAGTGGCAACAAGCAACCAGACTATACCAGCCATCATGATTGCCTACTCCACCAACCAGCAGCTAGCTTCTCTTTTCCCAGCAAAGTCTTTTTAGTTTAGGCTTTTTAGTTGAGTTTTGAGAGGAGTTTGGAGAAGAGTTCAGAGTGTAGAGAACAAGCTTTTGTTCTTCTCTTCTCTGTAACTTTCTACCTTCCATGGAAGGTTGAACACTTGTAATCAATTCAAGGAATTAACAGCTTGAAGATTAATGTAGAGATCCTATTTTCAACTTGCAATTCAATTGTTTGTCATTTCTCTCCTTTCCTTTTGATTTTCTTTAGACTTCTAAATTGAATGGATTCATTTGATTTAGATGTTAATATGATTATTGATTAATAATCACTTGTACAAAGAGGATGGTGAAACTAAGCAATGCATTAAGATTTTAATGGATTGTTTGTTGGTTGAGTTTTGCATAAGACTCATTAATCATTTCAAGGATTCTTGTTATAATTTTAAACCAGAAAATATAATTAACAATTGAATGAATATTTAGTGATCAAGGTACATTAATTTTAAGTTTAGTTGATTCCTTTAGGCTAGGTGGTTTACTTACTGTTATTTACATTTTTGCATTGTAGTTTGCTATTAGTATAGTTACTGCCAATCCCCCCTCATTTCTATCTCTT
>JANHAO010018892.1:0-13430 GCA_026873985.1 Saraca asoca
GCATCCTAGATCACTAAATGTTCATTCAATTGTCAATAATCATAGCAAGAAGCCTTGGAATGATTAATGAACCTATCCTAAGTAGCCAAGATTTATCCAAGAAGCAAACACATCAAAAGCTCAATGCATTGCTTAGTTTCTACCTTTCTCTTCTACAATAGATCATGAAGCCACAATCTTGCTGAAATCTAAACATCATGAAGCCATTCCATTCAAATTTCACAATTAAAATAGAGAAAAAGGAGAATAAATGGCTAACAAGTGAATGTAAGAAATAAATACCAGGATCTCAACTTAATCTTTAAAGTTGCAGCCCCTTGGACTGATTATAGCTTAGCCTTCCATGGAGGCATGTAAATACAAAGAAAAATGTCCTAAACTACTCTACACTACTCTATGTTACAATGCCATGTTCTGCCCTTCAACTCAGTTTACAAATATTGCCCAAGAAAGAGAAACGATCTACTGGTTAGTGAGAGCAGGTAGGGAATTAATGCTGACTGGTTTCTTGCTGCCATTTTTGCTCTTGCATGCTATCCATTTTTAGGCTACTTTCTCTTTCTTTTCTATGGACTTATGGTCTCCAGCATGGCTGGATGTGTGTTGGATCAAAAGATGGTGCAATAGGCTCAAGATCCATGCCAATTGGGGCAAAGAAAGTCCAGTTCCGCATCAGCCCATTTTCATAGCATTCTACCCTTCTATTATAGCCTATTTTTCACACCTAATATGATGATTTCAGCTCTAGAAGTCTTCATAGGAAATGTGAATTTATGTGTTAGCTTCCATTTAGGCTTAGTTTGACCTCAATTGGACCTGTATAAACTCTAGTTATGATCAATTGAATGCATAGAGGTTAGGCTTCCCGGGACAGTATTCTAGTAGCAATCTAGTGTCAGATTCAACTCCAAATTCAGATAACCAATCATGTGATTCAGCCTTGGAGATCTTCATCAAAGTTGTATAGCTATCTCTTAGATTTCCTAGAACACAAGAATCACATCAATTAGACAAGTTTAGCTCAAGATATATCCAGATTACAGAAATTGCTCAAAATGGCCAATTATGCAGAATTTTCCAATATGATGCCAATTGACACAAAATCACAAACACATACTAACACAACTACAAGTAAGCAATTTTGAAGCCTAAAATGCTAAGTATGAGGAAAAATAAATACATCAAATATTGTGTTATCAGTAGCCACGAAAATAGAAGGTTGATCACGATGAGCTAGAGTTAGAACAGCAATAGAAGAAGAAGGACGATCTGTGCGAGCTGAAGCAGGAGCCACAATCCATCTCTACCTTAGAGGAGGTTTGATCAAATTCACTCTCCCCATTTTGACCTGATCATTGCAGTTGGTAGGTGCAAATTCCTTCAATCCATGAACCCCTATATCTCATAAACGGTTGATGAGTTTGGAACTAAGAGGAAGGGCAAGTTTGTGAGCTCGCAAAAGTTCCTCGTTGAATTTAGAGTCATTTCGGAGGTCGTCACAAGCAAAAAAGTTATCCAGCACCTCAATCTCCTCCATACTCAACTCTGGCTTCTCCTTTCAAGCTCCGTCTATAAAAAGCATAGTGAAAAATTAGAACTCAAATCAAAACAAAGAAGAATAAAACTCAGTATCCTTACAGCTCGCTCACCCAGATTCCAAACAAATGAAAAGTTCTAAAGATGAAACAAGGATAGACATGAAACATAGAACTAGCGGGTCTTATAAGGACCCACGTTGGATTTTCCTCTAGCATCTCCGTGGGGCAACATCCTTTTATATTTGGTGGGACAAGGGGAAAAGTAGTAATACCCTTCTTGCTACCCCGTGGTTTTGATACTGTAAAGAAAATAAAGAACTCTCACACTGAAGGGATGAAGGCCAATCTGTAGATAGACCAGTGCAAGGGAGGTCAAAGTAGAATACACGTTTAGGGTCAGTTGGGCTGGAGCGAGCCCCAGTTTATTCAAGAAGTCAATCACATAGTGGGGAACTAGAAACCTAAAACCCACACTAAGATGATGAACACTAATGGCCGTAAACCCCTTTGGGGGATGGGTAGTGTGGTCCTCACAAGTTGGTACCATCACATGATTTTCCTTCGGGAAAAAATATGCCTCTATGATCCCTCCCATTTCCTTAGATTTAATGGTCAAAGGAAAGTGTTTAAAAGGAGAATCATTTTGGATCCCTCTGGACTAGAGTGAGCTACAAATCTTTTGGTGACCTCACCACTCTGGGAAGTCACACCCCTAACAACACAAATCATCTCCTCACTCTCCTTAGACTTGGTGTCATCACTACCTATTAGGTGGTGGCGACATTTATGGGATTGAGACATCTACACAAAGGAAAAAGAAAAGAAAAACAATCATGCCACAAAATAAAGACTGACCGCTAATCTAAAAAAATGGTTCAACTTAGAAAGAAAGCAGCTAAAGCTACGAACCACTTAGACTTAAAAAGCATGAACAAAGAACTCTTACCATTGAGCCAACAGGACCCAGAAGCTCAGCTAAAGATTCCACCACCACTAGAAGCCCTAATATCTATCAGCAAATGACTAAAAGCCACCTACATTCTAGACCTTCGACAATAGAAAAATAGAAAAGATTTAAAGGATGGACAGAGGCAGTGACCGATGATCAGAGCACGGTTCGACAAATCTGGAAGGTTGAGATGAAACTAAGGATGGAGAAAAATGACAAGTGGCCCCCAGGTTTATGAAAAATAGAAAAGATGTGATCTCGACGAATTTCAAATGATGGAAGAAAGAAAAGGGGGGAAGAGCCTTCCCAGCCTTTATTAGAAACGAATTAGCCATCAGATTCAAAAACTCTTTGAATGACCCACGATCCAATGGGCCAGCGCTTACTAACATTTAAGTCAAGGTGTGTCCATTAAACATGGTAATCATTGCACCGTCTGTGGGAGTTAAAAAGATATACATGACATAAATGTATCAGGATCCCCACCAGATAGGAAACGGAGAAAAATGAGCTATGACCCTAGCCACTTTTTTATCTGAAATTTACTACCACCTCACGACCACCTTTTAACTCGTAGCTCTCATGCAATCTCAAGCGAACATGAACAATCCTCATCTCAAATAGCTTAGGCACACTTGGTGCTATGCACTAAGCCTCTAGAGCTCATCTCAATTAGCACGAGCACATCTGGTGCAATGCACTAAGCCTCTAGAGCTCATCCTAAATAGCTCGAGCACACCTGGTATAATGCACTAAGCCTCTAGACCTCATCTCAAATAGCTTGGGCACACTTGGTGCAGTGCACTAAGCATCCAAAGCTCATCTCAAATAGCTTGGGCAACCTAGTGCAATGCATTAAGCCTCCAAAGCTCATTTCAAACAACATGGGCACATTTGATGCAATGCACTGAGCCTCCAGAGCTTATCTTAAATAGTTCAGGCACACTTAGTGCAAATGCATTGAGCCTCCAGAGCTCCTGGGCTCGTAGCTCTCTTGCAACCTACTACTCATAGCTCTTTTGCAACCCTTTGAGTCAGTTTGCTTCTGCAGCACACCTAATCACTAGCTAGAAACTCGCTCTAGTGGCGCACTAAACTACCTTCACATCTTCTAATGACTCAAGCACTTGACCACCCATAAAGTTATTGAAAATAAAAGAATAACCCAAGCACCGTTAGGATCACAACCCTTGTACAGACATACAGCTTGGGCAAAAATAACTCCTAGTTCATGAAGCGAATCGAGTGTTGGGGGGCTGATGTTATGAGCATTTTTTGGGTAGAATGGAATGGATTAGTAAAAGCCCGAAGAATCAGGACCAAAGTAAAGAGGCAATATTGAACTCAGACTAAGATCGCTAGAACTGAGCTACAGATCACTCAAGTGCGAGCTTATAAGCCTCCACCAACCAAAGCAGTAGTGAGCTCCCCCCGATGCCTTAGGAAATAGCCTACATCTGATAAATACAATCTGAGCACTCTACTAACCCATAACTCAACATCCAAAGTCTGACAATGATTTATCCTGCATTTATTACTTGGCATCTAGCATTTAATGCTCAACACAAATGTAATCATAGTTTTATGATGATAAATTATGGCTTGTAACCCTCCTGGTCTATATAAAATAAGAGGGGGAGCCATAACCTAGAAAGAGAGAGAAAAAAGAGATAGATAGAAACTCTGCTGAAACAACCATTGATGTATGTATTCTTGCTAAGGCAATTGTAACAAAAAAGCTAATAAAAACACCATGGACATAGGGGTCAACCGGACTTTAGCCAAATCATGATAAAACCCCCCTGTTCTCTTTTTCCTTCTATAAAATTCTTCTTTACTTTACAATGTTTTTCCACTTCTTTAGCAGCAGTTTGGTTCTCAGAATCCTTAGTTGAGCAATTACCAAAACCAACTGTCAATAATGTTAAATTGTATAACTCACTAGTAGATACCAAAAAACAAATAAGTGTTACTAAAAATAAGCAAAAAATTATAAATGAAAAAGTTAAGTTTTTAGAAAAAGAGAATGGTCAATTAACTGCCTTAGTTGAAAAAGGCTATGAAAAATGCTATCTATATAAATCTGAGACTGAAATTCTAAGAAACTACAAAACTTTTCAGATAGCAACCAAAAATTAGAATTTGCTTTGCATAACCAGAAAGTTTCTTATAATAGAACCGGTCTAGGATTTAAACAACAGAAGTATAGAAATTTTAAGAGATGGAGTTCTACTAAAATTACCTATTTTTACTATAATCACAAGGGACATCACATTAAAAACTGTTATTTTAGAAATGGTAGTTACCTATTGAAACCTAATGAAAAGATTGATATGGTTACCTAAATCTACAATTGCTAGAAAAATTCCTGTTATATCTACTAACTCTAATGGACCCAAAAGTCAGTGGGTACCACCAATGCTAGTATGAACTTTGTGTTATAGGGATATAAGGGACAAAACACAAATTTATGGTTTCTAGACAGTGAATGTTCAAGACATATGACTAGAAATAGGGATAAATTTATTTGTCTTATACCCATAAATGGAGGTAAGGTAACTTTTAGAGACAACTCCAAAGGAAGAGTCAAAGGAATAGGTAAAGTTGGTAAGTCTTCAGATTATTATATAAATAATGTTCTATATGTAGATGGCTTAAAACACAATTTATTGAGTATAAGTCAGTTTTGTGATAAAGGAAATAAGGTTTTCTTTAATTCAAATAAACGCTTAGTTGTAAATGGTGTTGATAATCAACTTAAGCTTGTTGGACATAGGGTCAGCAATGTCTACTTATTTGATCTTAATTCTGAATTTAATATTTATATTCATTAGAAGAGAAATTGGAATGATAAATTCTAAAGAAATTGAACAAAATTAAATGCTTTCAATTGTTTACTAGTTTATGATTCTTATTTGACTCTTATTTGATTTGTTGTATTTGATTTTTTAATGCAAAATCTAACTTAAGCATCGAAGCTTCTTAAGTTTGTTTTGCAGGTATATGAATTCAAAAGTTAAGGCACAAGTCTAGATAGTTCATTCATATATATAAAAACTAATTTTTTGATAATAAAATGAATTCAGCATTGATTTATACTCATTTTTGTAATCTTAAACTAATTATGACATCGATTTATAACTCAAAATTTGCAACTATAATCGATTTTGACATCGATTCAAGAAAATTTTCAAAGTTTCTATATAATCATGTTGCATGCATAAATCAATTTTGTAATCGATTCAACTATGAAAATGTTCATCAATTTAGGGGGAGTAATATATTTTAGATTTTCTTTTTGCTTCCTATGTTTTATTCTTTTTTAATGTCCCAAATGGGGGAGAAAAAGCAAAAAGCTTTATTTTAGATGATTTCCTAGTAATTTCTTCCCTCAATTTTTCTCTTTCTTTGAACCCCATATAAAATTGTTTGTCAACATCATAAGGGGGAGATTTTTAATCTAGATTACTCTAGCTATATATTTTTCTTGGTTTTAATATTGAAAAATAATTTTATCTAACAATATTCTTCTAGTGTTTTTGATTTTGCAGGTTCAAAGAAAAATGATTCAAGAGATCAAAGATTACTTTTAAGATTTATTTTTATTTTATTTCAATAGGATCTTTTGTAAATAAATTCAAATGATATTTGATCCAAATATTTTAACTAAACAATGAGATAATCTTTAAAACTTTTGAAGAAACTTTTTATAAAAAAATTTTTTAGTTCATGAATCAATTTGCACATTCATGTATTAAAGAACTTTTGAAAAATTCATATTAAAATCGAAGTCACAATCAATTTATGAAACACAAATTACTTTACCAAAGGTTGGGAAAAATAGCTACTTTGATGTAGTAATTAATTCACAGTCCGTGAACAATAGATTGAACTTCGATTATGACACCAATTAATTAGTTGTAACCACTTGTAATCGATGCAACAATTGAAAGTTAGTTATTTTGTTAAAAATAGTTATAGTAGTTTTATTCAAGCCTAACTACCTTCTCTATTTAAAAGATCTTTCATTGTTTTTCTTCACACAGTTAAAGTGCAAAACCATTTGAAAAAGAGCTAGGCATGTTTTCTCTCTACCTTATCAAATTTCTAAGATTCTATCAAGCTTTTGGATCAAAGATCAGTTGAGTTTATCTTAGATAGTTTGAGATTTTCATCTCAAACACTAGTATTGTATTCCTCAATCCCTTCTCATTCTATTTCTTTTTATTTGAGATTTCTAGGATTTCAAAATCTATATAGGTTTAGAAGAGCCTATTCCAATTCTTCTAGGTTAGTAAAAAGCCTATATAAGTTCTTGTGTGTTTGATGTAAACTGGCATTTTAGGAGCCTGATAAATCCTAATAGTTTAGTTTTTAAATTGAAGAGGTCTTTCAGTAGAAAAAGATCAAGTAGAATATACTTGAATTGCAATTTCAATTCAAGTTGAACCACTTTAAAAATTTGTGTCTTTAACATCTTTTTCTGCACTTATATCTTGTTGTTCTTGCTACTACCTTTATTACTTTTCAATTTGCTACATATCTCAATAAGAAGAGTTAAAATTAAATAAAGGTGTATACAAATTCCCTACCGGGAAAAGGGCAAGATCCATTTATTTTCTGTAATTTAATTTTTACTGGGACCATCACTTAGTATTTGTGTATGTGTGAGATATCAAACTAAAAATTTAAGACTTTGGTATCTTAAGCTAGATAGTTGTAATTTATTAGGATATTCTGATGCAGATTATATAGGAAGTAAAACAAATAAGAAGAGCACTAATGGCGCTTGTCAATTTGTTAGACAATAAAATTGTGTTACTTTATCTATTGCTGAAGCAGAATATATAGAAGTTAGAAGTTACTCTGCCCAGATTCTCTATATGAAACAACAACTTTTAGATTATGGATTAAAGTATAAGAAAACTCCAATACTTTGTGACAACACTAGTGCCATAAATATAACAAAAAATCCTGTAATGTATTCTAGAATTAAGGATATTCAAATTAGACACCACATTTTAAGAGATCATGTTCAAAAGGGAGATATTTCGATAGATTTTGTTCAAATAGATTTTCAATTAGCTGATATTTTTACTAAACCTTTAGGTGAAAAGTGATTTATATTCTTTTGGAGAGAAATTGGAATGATGAATCCTGAAGAAATGGAACAAAATAAAAAAACTATTTGCTTTAAATCTTTTACTTTTGTTTATTTGATTTGTTATGTTTGATATTTTAATGCAAAATCTAACTTAAGCATTGGAGTTTCTTAAGTTTGTTTTGTAGGTATATGAATTAAAATTTTAAGGTACAAGTCTAGATAGTAAATTTTGGTTCACTCATATATAAAAACTGATTTTTGGACACTGAATTGAATTTAGCATTGATTTACATTTTTTTAGTGTACTTGAATTAATTATCATATCGATTTCTAACTCAAAAATTTGAAATTCTAATCAATTTCAACACTAATTTAGAAAAATTTTCAATGTTTCTATATAAGTCAAATTTTTGAAAATAATCATTTTGTATGAAGGAATCGATTTCCCAATCAATTCTAACACAAATATGTTCACAAATTTAGGAGGAGCAATGGACTTTAAATTTTTTTCTCTGCTTCCTATGCTTTATTCTTTTTGATGTTTCAAAAGGGGAAGAAAAAGCATAAAGCTTCATCTTAGATGATTTCCTCTCTCAATTTTTTTTTACTTTAAACCTCATCTAAAATTGTTTGTCAACATCAAAAAAGGGAAATTGTTAGCCTAGATTACTCTAGCTACATATTTTCCTTAGTTTTAATGTTGAAAAACAATTTTATCTAACAATATATTTTAGTATTTTTGATTTGTCTTGCAGGTTCGAAGAAAAATGATTCAAGAGATCCAAGAATAGTTTTAAGAATTAGGAATTATTTTTTTTCAATAAGTTCTTTTGTAAATGAGTTCAAATGACATTTGATCCAAATATTTTAACTAAACAATGAGGTAAATTTAAACCACTTGAAGGAAATAATTTTTCATAAGAACAAATTTTATAAAACTATTTTCCACTTCATAAATCGATTTCTAAATCGATTCATGGAAGAACTTATAAAAAATTCATATCGAAATCGAAGTAGCAATCAATTTCTAAAGCAAAAATTTGAAATTTTTTTTTACTGAAGGTTGAGAAATTTGCTTACATCAATGCAATAATCAATTATAGTTCTACTTGTAATAGACCAAACTTCGATTACTACATTGATTAGTTAGTTGTAACCATCCTGAATTGATGCAATAATTAATGTAACAACTGAAAATCAATTATTCTATTATAGCAATTATAAAAGTCCAACTACTTTCATTATTTGTCAAGTTTTTCTCTTTCCCTTCATTCTTCAAGTGCAAAAGCCTATGAGAAAAAAAGCAAAACAAGTTTTCTCTCTACGTCATCAAGTTTTTGAGATCTAATCAAGTGTTTTTGGATAAAAAGTCAACTAAATTTATCTTAGTATTTGAAATTTCATCTCAAACCTATAGTATTGTGTTTCTCAATCTTTCTTATTTCATTTCTTTTTATTTGAGATTTCTAGGAATTTAGAAATTTTTATAGGTAAGCCAGAGCCTGTCATAATTCTTGTATTTTTGTTTAGGTTTAGAAGAGCTTGTTTATAATTCTTCTAGGTTTAAGCCTACATAATTTCTTATGTTTTTTATGTAAACTAGCATTTCAAGAGCCTAGTAAATCCTAATAATTTTTCTTTTAATTGAAGAGATTTTTCTAAGTGGAGTAGACTTGAATTGCGGTTCTAATTCAAGTTGAACCGCTTTAAAAATCTATGTCTTTAACTTCTTTTTCTACCTTTATATCTTGCTATTAAACTGTAATTTCTGCCATATCCACATTCATTGGTTATTAATCTACTGCATATCTCAATAAAAGAAGAATTAATATTAGATAAAGGTATATATAAATTCCCCAACAGGAAAAAGGTAAGATCCATTTGTTTTCTGCATTTTAATCTTTTACTGGGACCATCAAACTCTTTTCAATGTGGATTATTAAGAATTAGTTTCATTTTAATATGCCCCATTATATTTTGAAACACATGACTGAATGTTCCAAAAAAATAGACATCGGTTACCTCCATCATGGCATGATCCTTACACTTATCCTTGCCAAATCGAAAATAAATTTTTTTGATGAAATTCATGTTTTACAAGCAAATCTAGCTACAATGATTAGTGCTACACATTTTCATAAGATGGGCTTTTATGAAAATGATCAAGGGAAATGGACTAAGAAAAAGTCACCAATCCCTTAAAATACTGGAGGATCCATAAGCTCCACAACTAGAATAACCTCAAAAGCAAAAAATGGAATAGTTGAGTTGATTGAAAGAATGCACAAGCACATGACAGAACAAATAAACAATGTAGTAGACAATCAAGAAAACTGGTTTGAGCTAATGGAAGATAGGATGTGTTGCACTTAAGATGAACATAGAAAAACCTTCACTAAAATTAATGAAAGGCTCAAATCACTTGAAACTCAAGTTCATGAGATCACACAGCAGATGCCACTACAAGATGAAGATGCTAAACTTCAAAGAATGGAAGATCAGGATTCACATGCTGAGTAGTTTATTGACTTGCTGATTGCTGTCTACTAATTTATTATTTTCCCTTAGTCCATAACCCCTGTTCATTATCTTATTTTGATTTTGATCAATACTGTATTTGGATAATTTGACATTCATTTTGGTTTGTATTGGTTTTGGATAATACATTTTAATAGGATATTCAGTACTTTGATTGGTCATATTTGGAATGCTAATATATATAGAGATATTCTAATCTAAATTCTTTTAACTCTAATCTTTTTGGTACATTTTTTTTTTTAGAAAAAAAAATGTATTATTGCCTTTTTGATGTGCCAAAAGGGGGAGAAAATTAACCCTAAGATCTATCACGATGGATCTATATGTCCAATACAAAAGAGGCATCACCAAGATCCTTCATATCAAAATGTTTTGGCAAAATCTACTTTATCTCAATTAAAAAGTTATATCATTACTAGCAAAAAAGAATATCATCAACATACAATACCATAATCACAAAGTTGTTCAAGCTCATCATAAACTATATACATTGATCTACAGTATTCTTATTGAAACTAAAAGAAGTTGTAATCTCATCAGGTTTTAGATACCATTGTCTAGACACATATTTTAAACCATATATGGATTTCTTCTATTCACAAACTCTTTCCTTTCTCTTAGAAGCCATTTGGCTAATTATATGTAAACAAATTTTAATAAAACATCATTCAAGAAGGTGGTTTTAACATCGATTTAGTGAAGCTCCAAATCAAAATGAGCTACTAATGCTATATAATAACTTGAAATAAGCTTTTAGTTGAAACCAATGAGAAAGTTTACTTATAATCAATGCCTTCTTTTTGACTATTTGCTATTAGTCTAGCATTATACTTCTCAATCTCACCTTGATCATTCTATTTGGTCTTAAATACCCATCCAGTAGGCTTGCAACCAATAGATAATTGTACAAGATCCCATATATTATATTAGTGCATTGAAACCAATTCATCTTTCATAGCATCCATCCATTCTGAAGAATTAGGACTTGAAATGGCTTTTTGGAAATTGATAGGATTGGTGTCTTCATTAACATCAAACTTATGCTTTTGTAGGTATAGTACTAAATAGTCATTTAGGATTGCTAGAATGCAAGCCCTTTGGAATCTCCTCAAGGGTACTTCTTCATTTGCAAGACTTGGTTCTGTTTGTTCTACCAACAATGCTTTTTCTCTCTAACTTTTGCCACTAGTTCCAACATTGATTGCAATATATTATCTACTGGATCAACTTGAAATGTTTCAACTAATGAAAATGCTAGTGGAACAATGACTTTTTCTTCTCTAAAAGAAGTAACACAAGGTCTTTCACTCCTACTATCCAACTTATCCTCAAAATAAATAGTATGGTCTAACTCAATGACTCTAGTAGAAACCTATTGCCTCTTGAGATGCTACAATAACCAACAAAGAAACCACTAATAGCCTTTGAATCAAGTTTCTTTGTGGATAGAATGCATAGTCTTACCTATCTTTGCTATGCTACACATGAAAATGCTTTAGCCTAAGCCTTTTACCATACACTAGTTTATATGGAGTTTTAGGCATAGATTTACTTGGAATTTGGTTTAAGACATATGTAACTATTTTTAAAGTATCACCCCATAAGAATTCTAGCAAGAATGAATGGGCTAACATACACCTTACCATATACATGAGCATTCATTTTCTTCATTTTACAATACCATTCTATTTAGGTGTTTTGGGCATGGTGTAACTTACTTCAATCCTACATTCCTATAGATATCTTGGAAAAGGATATGGGTTTCCTCTGACTTCATTATATTTACCATAATACTCACCACTTCTATCAAAGTTAACACATTTTCTTTACCAACTCAAGTTCAACTACAACTTTGAAAGCCTTGAAGGCATTTAATGATTCAAACTTTTATTGAGAAAGTCTACCCATTTGAATCTTGAATGGTCATCAAAGAAGGTGATGAAGTATTTTTATTCACCCATAGCAATAAGGGTAATGGGTCCACTAATATTCATGTGAATT
Source organism: Saraca asoca (assembly GCA_026873985.1). Classification (NCBI taxonomy): domain Eukaryota; kingdom Viridiplantae; phylum Streptophyta; class Magnoliopsida; order Fabales; family Fabaceae; genus Saraca; species Saraca asoca. The sequence goes on from JANHAO010018892.1 coordinate 12,131, forward strand.
AGCTCTAGAACATCTTGTCTTTTGGTTCTCTTTCCTTTTCCAACTCTAGTAGAATTTTTCCTAGATGCAATCTACACATGTACAAAAATTTGAGAAATATAGGTTAGATAAAACCCTTTCCTTTATCAATCTTGCAATCTTTTCTTTGGAAATGTGACTTAAGAGCTTATGCTAGAGCATCAAAGATTTTTCATTTGCTCTACACTTTTCTTTCCAATAACAACATTTATGGAGTTAGCAAAATCAGTATCTAAGCTAATTTATGCAAACCATCACATAAAGAACTAGAACCAACAATAGTATAATCATAAAACAAACTAAAATTTTCATTTCCAAATTGACAAGAGTATCCATTTTAGTCTAAAAAAACAACTCAAATCAAATTCCTTCTCATGGAAGGTACATAAATTGTATCTTTCAATTATCAAATATGATGAAAAGATAAATACAAAATAATAACTCCAATGTGCTCCACTTGTATTTTATCTCTATTTCCCAATCTAACTATTATCTTTCCATCACTTAGCTCTCTCTTATCTCTTAATGCCTATAATGAGTTGGTAACATGAGTAGTTGCACCAGTGTCCAACTACCAAGTGTTTGATGAACTATAAGTCCTCTTGAACAAAGATTTCTTAGGGTTATGGTGTTGTTCATGCATCTCATTCTTCTTCTTCTTCTCAAAATTGGACTTTCCTTCTTTTTAATATGATTTATTCCCATGTTCTCAACTAGATCCATGAACAACAATGTTTGCATTTCATGTCTTCTTTAGTTTGACTAATAATAGATATCATCTCATTGATAATGAGGGTCCCAAAAGATATATGAAGAAAAAAATGATCTTGCCCTTTTTGTTAGATTTGCCTCAGCCAAGAGAGGGAAAATTTCAAAAAATTTTCAGTGGAGAAACCCAGCTTGGCCGAAACTCATCTCCCAAGATCCATTGGTTTGAGACTTCAATGTATCACATACATTAAATAAAAAGTAAAAGAAAGCAAGACTAACCTTTAATCCAGCTCCTTACACAGCGAAAACATCTGATTTCTCTGGTCACCTTAAGAGTCCACACGTCCTTCCTCCACCGGTATCCACACCAGAGAAGAACACCCATGGCCTCCTCAGCTTCTCTTCTTGTGTTAGCAAGACTCTGGAAGCTGAAAGGACCGATTGGATGCCGAAAAGTCACCAGATCTCTTTCGGTCTCCCTTCTCTTCGCCCGAACGAACTAGCCAAACCCATAGGAGAACATTTTTCCTCCTTTGGCCAAACAACTTCAACCAAAGCTCAAGGGAAGAGT
>JANHAO010018893.1:0-13422 GCA_026873985.1 Saraca asoca
AATCACACTAACATTACTTGAACGGTAGGGGACAAGCAAGAGATCTCTATCCCTGGAGAATTAATAGTAAAAATAATAACTACAATCTTGAATATAATGCATTTGAGATGTAGTATTGAGCAAGAATCAATTAGGACCTATTGCTGATAAGGTCTTCCTCTCTCATAGAATTTATGAATTCATTCCAAACCTGAGAAAAGTATGCAATATTTATCACTTCGAATGACTCATACTGCCGTAGAAACATTTTGCTTTAGCTAGCATCTGTGTCTAAATGAATGCATTATGGACAAGAACAACAGAAATTCTAAACAGGGAATGCTATACCACTTCCTTTGTTTTGCGATGTTTGTATCTTCCTGGCAAAAAGAAAATGCCAAAAGCTAATGGTATAGATTCAAATCTGGAGTGCAGCATCCCAAGTGTCCTTATCTAAGACAAGCAAAATCTTCCAATGAAATAATTAACAGAAAGTCATTGTATAAAACCAATAAATACAATTTTAGTACTCATCAGGAAAAAAGTATCAGATCTTTTGAAGAGAAAGTAATCAAAGGATCAACTACTATAATCTTCACCACTGACCTCACCCAAGTGGCTGAGTTGCTGCTGTCGAAGATTGGAGAGTGAAGAGAAGAAAGACTACCAGGTTTTCTGTTTGATGTTCCGTAGGGCAACATCCAAAACGTAGCGTTTTGGGATGCAGTAGGCAACGTTCGAAATGCAGCATTTTAGGAGGGAGCGGAACGCAGTGTTTTGGCGACGTGTCTTCATTTGGTCCTTTGTTGCTTTCAACGGTCGGATTTGGTCGAAATTTAGCCAAAATGCAGCCGATCGAAATGCAAAGGATCCGTTTCCGTATGCATATTGCATTAATTATTTCATCAATTTTTTTTTTCTTTATTTAACTAAAAAATTTTGTTGATTTATCTATAACAAAAGCATAGTTGCGATAGGAGTGTTTATATCACCATATCATAAGCGACATGTGTTCAATCTTCCTTTAGATATGAAGATGACTTATATCCTATGACAAGTTTTGGTCTTTACGTAACTATGTTAATTATAGCTTAAATATGAATTCTAACTATTATTTTTAGTATATCTCAATCAAAATGTTAGTTATGCTCTCTTAAGTCCTTTATTTTTTATAATTGCTATCCATTGTTTTCTCTTCTTCCTTTTATGTTTAGTAATTTAGCTTATGCAGATTCTTGAGTAAATATGTTTAGTAATTTAGCTTATGTAGATTCTTGAGTAAATATGGATTCTTAAACATATCAAGTGGTCTACAAATTGTATTAAGAGAAACTATATATACTCTATTTTATTGAGCTATAAACCTTTAACTTTGGGTATTATAATAAGAAGTTCTATGTCTATCTCAAATCTTTCAATTTTAAAACTTATGTTCTTGTCTTGATAGTGTAATAACTTGGGTCCTCTTATTTTATGATGCTATTCAACCACTATATGACTTCAATATCATTCCCTTTCAAACCAAATGAGTTTTTGAATTTGTCTACTACTTTCAATTGTGGAGGAATGTTGGATTGCAAAGTAACAACCATTCATGACCAATACCAACAAGCCAATATCAATAGATCATTGGTCCATAATGGTGTGTGAACTTTTTTGCTTCATTTTTATTTGACAAATATCCATACCATCCTCTAATTGATTCCTTTTTATAAAGATCTTGCAAAGAATTCTTCAAATTTCTTAATGTAGTAGGAATTTCTTGAGTATAGCTCTTTTGTGTATTTGCATCTAACCATCTTTAAAGTATAACTTTAATGGCCTTATATTGTTTTTTTAGTCTATTCTTAGTGCTTAGGCACAAATTTGCATAGTAAATGTGATTTAATGCATTTATTTTGTGTTGTCATTCCCAATATTGTATTTATATCTTTATTATATAGTTTTTAGATGATTTTGTTCATGATATTAATCAATTAAATTGGGCATGGAAGATTATAATGACAACATTATGTTAGTAGACAATGCCAAGTTTCATTAGTAAAGATCCAACAAATAGCATCAATTTGGCCATGATAGATCACAAGGTTATGTCTTTCACTTGCTTGTGGTAAAATTCTAATTTCATTTTCTTTGTACCATTATATCGACAGTCTTATATATTTCTTTAAGTACATGCTCCTATAGCTTTTTTTTTTCCCTAATGATCTTTGTTGCAATATGTATGTGCTAAAATAGGTTTTAGAAGATATGTTAGGCAGTTTCTTATGTTATAATATATGACTCATATTTTGCTACATCATATTAGAAAACATGTTTGCATAGATCATACTTGGAAAAAAAGACTTATTAGATTATATAGTAATGATGAAAATATTAGCCTTGAAGGAAATTCTATACAATTGTCAAGCAAATAGATGTAGAGGGATATTAAGTAAAAAAAGCGAGACTAAAATAATTGTAGTCATTTCTATTCTTTTAGCTTTCTTTGTTAAATTTTTGTACGTGCAAACAATTATTGTCTAATTGATTCAAGTTTGGACACACATATTAAAGAATGATCCTTTACATACATGACCTCTTTAATATTGTTCAAAATGTGAAATAAATTTTGAGATATATAGTTGATTTTATCCTACAAAATTTGGTCTTTGTGTTAATTTTTAGGTATCTCTCAAAATCAATTTGCTTATAAAATCACATTGGGTTGAGAAGCGATTCTAGTTATCATTGTTTTTTAAGAATGTAAATGGCATTGAAATTATAAAATTGATGTTGCTATTCTAAATGACATTGTTTTGTTAGCAATTATAATTGGCATTATTTTGAAGACATGATTTGAATGAAATTTGGTGTTATTATGTCAATATCTTTGGTGTTTTTCTCTACCATTAATAGGCATTATTATGTCAAATTTCTTAACTATCAAATGTTTCTACAATGCCATTTTCTATAGATGTTATTATTGATTTATAGGCAACTAAAAAAATTGAAAAAACTAATTAAATTTGCTATTTCTTTTATAATTAGCATCAACTTACCTATTACATTGCTCTACTAATTAAGTTCCAAAACTAAGGCTCATAAAACATTACATAATATAAAACATTATGGAACAATCCTTTTTACAATCAAGCCCCTCTTCCCTTTATCCTACCATTCTTAACAAAACAAACAAGAGCATTATAATCATGGAACAAGCTTGTTACATACACTTTTTGCCACCTTCTAACAAATTAATTTTTTTAATAATTTTTTCATTATTTTCTTCTCATGCTATGTTACCTCCTTATTATCCAAGTAAAGAAGTTACAACCATACTTCCCTTTGAAGCATCTATAAAAACACCTCATTTGATTCTCTTTGGTCCCCAATATTCTTAAACATACTTTCTTACCAAGTAGCACAACTTCCAAACTTTATTTCTCACATTGGAATCTTTAGAAGCTTGGCTTTTACCACTTATTTGGTTCCATGTTATGTGCAACATGGAAGGATATTTGGGTGATATGAGCCTTATGTTAGAATGAAAAAGATGAATAAAAAGGAGTGGCTCATGTGATTTTCCTCTTTATGCCACATTGGATGAAAGCGTGCCACATTAATGCTCAATCCTTATGATAGCAATTAGCGAATTAGACCTAATTTGGTCAAATTTTTGTAGTATGAGACCAAAATTGAATAATGGGTTTAAGGGAGAGTAAATTTAACCAATTTGCATTTTAAGGACATCAAGTATGACCAATTTGTATTTTAGCATGATAAAAATGTAATTAAGTGCAAAGTAACAGATACTCCAAGCTTTTTTATACATAGTAATCTCTCATTTGATATATTTCCAAAATCTCAATATCTTATTATTTTAATAACAATATTAAATATAAGATAGTCGAACTTAGTTTTGGACTATCATGAAAGTTAAAGTTCACAAAGTATATGATACTATTTCATGGCAATTCATTCATTAAGTTCTCATGGAGGTGAAATTGTCAGCTTATTGGGTTATGTAATGCATCACCATAATCACTTATAAAGTCATGATAAATGGAAACCCAACTTCTCAAATCAACCCCTTAAGAGGACCTAGATAAGGTGATCTATTTTTTTCATATATTTTTATATTATATGCCAATGAATTGTTTATAATGCATACAAAAGTTGGACATGATGGAGACATTCAAGGAATTAGAACTTACAAAAATAAGAGATCATATATTCTATTCAGATGACCTCTTCATCTTTCAAATCAAGCATGGATCGTTGTAAATCCATCAATAGTATTCTTGACAACTTTGCAAAAATCTTTGATTTGCTTCAATCCAAATACCATGAGGAGATTTAGGAAATTTATAGGTAAAATGGTAGGAATGAAAGTCAGAAAAGGACTAAGTAAATGCTTAGAATCATATATGGACAAACCAAGAGACAAATAACAAATTGGGAAGCCATTGTTAATAAACTTCAAAAAAAGTTGCAAGGGTAAACTATTATCTTGTTCTGGCAAGCTAACCTTATGTAAAAGTGTATCACAAAGCATGCCAATTTTCCACATGGTAAAGTTAAACTTCCAAGGAAATATATTACTCTGATAGAATCAACAATCTCAAACTTCTAGTGGGAACACACAAGGCTAATCCTATGAATCTATAGATGTCATGACATATGATTAATGGCTAATCCTTTTAGCCATTGTTTTATTAATTTGATTATTATATACAAGGCTTTATCTCCAAGAATCTCCAAGTATGCAATATTTTTGGGGCAAATTATATACAATAATGGATGAATTATATAATATGTGATTGTCAATTGTTCTTATCTAATGAGCTCATTATATGTTGTGCTCTATAATTATTTTGATGATATTTATGTGAGTTTCATATCTCCTTAATTTTAAATTATGCTTTCTATTTTTAGAACTCTTTGTAGAAGCACAATTTGTATATCTATGTGATAATTTCTTGCCTATATTATTACTAGTTATCTTTGTGTGACTGACATTGCATTATTTTTAGAACCTATTACATTAAAAATATTGTGTAAATAAAATTGTACATTATGCATCCATGTTTTGAGTATGATGAGACATGAATTTAAACATTGTCTTATAACTTGATATGAGGTAAAAATTTACACAAAAATATTTTGAAAAGCTCATATTAAGTTACATGGTTTTGTCATTATGGCTATGTGAGGATAGACAGCTAAATAAGCTAACGAGGAAGCTCCACGTATGATGATTGTAAAGTATCATGTTATGTATTCTAACTCTAAAAGTAAAAGAAAAACAATCTCTAAATACTAATTTTTTTCTATGCAATTATTGTCAAAATCCTATGATTTAAATTTTATGTGATTGAGGACCCATCTATCATACTTTCTGAATTTTTTACTAAAATTTTTTATATCAAATTCTCATATGTTGATGTACAATATATTTATTGTACTCTCAACTTTGATACTATTTGTTTGTTGAGGTCATTTATTTATGGAATTATTCTATTGTTTAAGAATCTATTACCATTTATATTATGGTCATATAATTGAGAGACCATCTATCATAAGATCAGTTACAATTTTGTGATAATTACATGAACAATTTTTTTAGAGCAATATATTGATGGTGTACTCATCATATCGGTGTGATAATTATTAATATATTTTTACCATGATATGAATAGTATATTAGATAGTTGGTTTAATAATTTTAAATGGCTTATTAGTGTTAAATTTTAGAAATACAATATATGATCTTATATTATGCTCTATAATCTCTCTCGGTGTTAGGTTTTAGAAAATAATACTATTTTTAATCAACTTATTTATTTATTGTAATTTGGACACTTAGATGGGGTTACAATGAATAAGAGGCAAGCGAAAATTGTATATTCTCTAATTATTGTGAGGAAATATATATATATATATATATAGCATGGTTACATTTATGTGCATAATGAATATTTTATAAAATTTCTACAACTCTTTTGTGTCTATGCAATTAATTTATATCATTATTTTTCATGGGACCAATTATGAGGATTAAAAGTTTCTAAAATTATTTTTTGCTATCATAAATTGATTATAATAAATATTTATTATGATTGTATATCTACCTATTATGAAACCAATTGTAACTTATTTTTATGTATGATACCTTTAGTTTAAATATATTATGTGAGAGATTGATATGTAACACTAACATGTTAATCATGTTAATTTATTGTGGCAATGTTTTGTTAAAAAAACATTTTTTTTTAAATTTACAAAATTAATTAATATTAAGTTATTTTTTTTGGCATAATTAATGTTGATTTAAATTTTATTGAATTCATGCCTGTTGGTTATTTTGTTAAACTCGACAAATGATTTAATAAATATTTAATGATAATACAGTATATATGACTTTTGATTAGTTGTGTGTCCGTCTATCATGGAGCCAATCATGATAAACTAAAGTGAAAATTATTTTATATATATTGAGAAAATATTTTAATTATATATATGTGTTTTATGATTTATATAAATAATGGACATCCTTTATTGGTGTTACATTATTTGATATAATTATGTAATCTTTAAAATAAGAAAAATGAAAAAAACTCTTAAACTAATATGATATCCCTTTTATAGAATGTGACCCTCTTTTGTGTGAGACAAATTTTAAAGCCCCATTTTTCTTATGTTCTGATTGGGTGATGTGCTTATCTATTAGTCATAAATCAAATGTTGCATATCATATTATGATAAACTTTTGATTGTCTCAAAAAACCTAGGTAGTAGGATTTTAAATGGCTTATTTTGGAAAATCATGCTTGATATTTTTTTAGAAAAGGGGTGGAGACTCAATTATTGTTATGTTCTTATAATGGGAGTGAAATAATAAAGTATGATTGGTCTTATGTACTTCTATTGTTAATTACATAATTATGTACTTGTGTGTTTGTACTCATATATATTTTGTTTGCACTTGAGTTATTTTGGAGTAAGCATTGAGTCTCCAGTTAAAATGGGAAAATTCTAATTGTGTTTAACTTGTTAATTAATTATCCTTTATGGATAAGTGCTTGTAATAGTATAAGGTACTATTTTGTTTCTAATGTCACATAGACATTCATAGTTACCTCAATAAGATATTGTATTCAATTATTACAGTTAATTTACCTTATATAGTGAAATAATTATGTTTAAACTATCAATTATCGATCATTTATAGATATGTGGTTGTGATAATAAAATGTGCTATTTTATGATTAATGTTGGATAGACATTCATAGTTACCTCCATAAGGATAATAGAACTTGATTTTTTTTGTGGGGCAACAATTTGAATTAGGTCTCATATATTATTTGACCCTATCATCAAATGTTTATGTTGTGCCAACTCTTTTATTTCTTATTTCTTTCATTTGTACTGGTATTGTTGGAAAGAAAATTTGATAAGTTTTATACTTATCTTAAATGACTATAGAACTCCACTATAGAAAAGCTTTTATCATTTGGAGTAATGTTGACTCAAATGGAATTGTTTTTCCTTATGGTATATTTTGTTAGTGGGAGTGCGAATGTGATAATTATATTATGATGATAGTCATAAGTTATGTTTCTATAACCTACTTATAAGTAGGCTTTTACCATTTAAAGCACTATTGGCTTAAATGAAATTGATTTAACCTCATGATGACTGTATTAATAGGAATATATATATAGTGCCACTGTGTGCACATAATTGTGTTTATATGAATTGATGATGCTGTGTTGTTTTAAGACTTATATGAATTACTAATCTTTCCATAGAATGTTTCAATGCATATGTTGTTGTTCAACATAATTATAATGAAATTTATGACATATTATTTAGTTATAACATAGACATTTTAACCTAGTCTTAATATTGTGGTGCTGAGATATGTTGTAAAATTTCAGTAATGCATATGGGCAAATGCTAGGACAATTTTGGTGAGATTTACATTTGATCACATTCATTGTTATGCATTTCTATATTCTCCACATCCATTTTATGTTTGGTCATGAAGGTGTAGGTCTTAACATGTGTGACATTAGTGTTCTTATCAGACATGATGATGTGCATGTTAAAGGCTTATGTTATTGTCGATCATTGGTTGTATATTGTCAAATTATTATTTGACATTTATTATTATGGCTATAATCCATGATGTTGCTTTTCCCGACTTATGTTATCCAAGTGGGAGATTGTTGGCATAATATTGTGGATTAGCATAATCAGTCTATTTATTATAAGATAGATTACTAAATGTCAAATAATATTATTTGTTTATTAGCTTAAATATATGATCATATTGTTGTCAGGCTTTAGTGTGGCACTTAGATTATCAGTGGGTCCATTGTTATATGGGCTTTGTTTGTTAGGTTATCAAATATAGGAAAGCTAGCTTAATTCGTTCCCACAAGTAGAGGTCTATATTTTCACCCTCTATGTTACTATTATTGCCTTATTAAGATGACAGACTCTTGACATAATGACAATATCTAGGATAAAGAAGAGTTCTCCTCTTTTTTTCTTCTCTCTCATAGGTAATCATGGATAGGGACCATGTATAGTGGCTATGGATACTAGTTTATTTCCAAGATGCATGATAGAAATATTATATATATATATATATATACATATTATAGAATATGATTAGATATATTTTATTTTATGGCTCTAATTATTTTCAACATAACTATCATTGATCATATCATATAATGATCATGAATACATGTGATGAAAATCATTAATGCTCATTAATATGTAGCCTTTCAACTTGTAACTTAAAGTTAGTCATTTATTTTGTAACATACATATGATTATTGTATGACCATTCACTTTGTAACTTCCAGAGTCTAATCATAGTCATTTATTTGTAACATACATATGATTATTATGTGACTATTCACTTTGTAACTTTCAAATTAAGTCTAATTATGTTCTCCTAATGTACTTTCTTTATACACATGTGCGTCCACTTGGTAAGACACTTCAAAGACATGTGGCATGGGACCATTTGTGATATCATTATAGTAAAATACATTTTTTTTAACAATTATTTTGTGTTGGTGGCTTTTAAGCGTCGAAAAATGTATAAATTTTCATCGGTGTATGAAAAATGTTGAAAGTTGAAACTATACTAAACATACAAAATCTATTTTTATGTCCAACTTGATGACACAAAATTTTGTTAGTATTAGAGCAATTTTCATTTTTTTTAATAATTGGTCACCATTATATATATTGCTATCAATAATTATCTCTTTTTTATTTTAACTCAGTTTTTTGTGAATAAGTTGTTGAACTACACATATTTTGATTGTTGAAGCATATAACTACATGATGAACTTCTGACTCTGGTAACCATTTGATTCACTCAGTGCTCACAGTTTTTCTTTCAGGAGTTTGTTATCTCTCTTCATCAGAAAAACAAGTAAGGTTTTACGATTATTAGGGTTCAAATTTCATTTGGTTTCTTCCTTTTCTACCTCTTAATTTCTTTGCTAGACCACAAAACTAGATCCTAGATTTTTAATTTTAATTATTAATTCTACATTTTTCTTTTGATTTTGAGTATGTGTCCTACTTATTGGTGTTAGTCAAGGAACTCAAAAGACCTCTTAAGGCTTAATATCATAATCATGTGAGGTAATTAAACTTTAGTGTGAATTGAGATTCTGAGTACTAAACCATAATCTAAAAATTCAATTAACTTATTTCTAAATTTTGTATTTTACTGGACCAAAATAAGTTAATTTATAAATGATTGGTTCTTAAGAATCTAATTAAGGGAAAAATAGGCCTAAAATTGTAGGGAAATGATTATTTTTGATCTAGCTAATTGAAAGATTTATATATTATTACATCATTTAATAATTAAGTCCATATTCTTAGTTAGCATTGAATTTCACTTGATAGATTTTTGTTAAAGTTATATTCTCAACTTTCGTTTATGTTATATAGTCTTTGATTATTTGTTTATTATTATTTTGATAAAAGTCTTTGTTTACTAATTATTTTTAGTAAAGTTTTATTATTCTTGACCAAATCAAAATGCTTTTGTAGGTCAATCACAGTGGGCATAAGAATACCTTAGCCAACATCTCAATCCCTCTTTATCATTATGCTCAGCCTTAGGTATAATTTAACTTCTCTATGAAATATGAATATATTAGTGGATGGAAAATTGAGTATTTTAATTGTTTTGAGGGTTTTATTATTTCAAGTTGAAACTGAAGATTATTATTATTCTCATATGAGTAAGTTCCTAAATTGGAATTTTAATTTCTAACATTGATCAATTAGGGCATTAATAAGATGACATCTAACAATTGCAACTTACCAAATATGATAATATGGCCATTGACTTTTATTGGTATGATATACTAGTTTGTAACTCACACATACACACACCATATTATATTTAGCCTTAACTTTGATAATGAGCTACAACTTTGCAACATTATTTTAAATTCAATTTGTATTTGATAGATATTATTAATTTGTCTTTTAGGGTAATTTTTTGTGAATTTAAAATTTTATTTACTTTAATTTTTAATATACAAATATTCATTCCTGTCATGTTTCCCATTGTGCAAATGCCAAGTAAATATTAATGTATACAAGTTTTGTTTATCTTGCTTAAAAACTATGGATATATAAGCATTTACTTTTATGAGAAATTAAGTATCTTACTTTTTCCTTTATTGGATAAAATTTTTGAATTTATTAAGTGGACAATGGATTGATATGATATTAATGTAATTGAGTGCTCTGTTTTATGTGACTCTTGTATTTTTCTAAAATAAAACGTTATTTTCGTTGTAGCTCTCTTCATGCCAATAGAAAAGATGATGCAACCATTTAATTGTTGCTTCATATGGAGATTTCTTAAACTTCTAAGTGGAGTAACAACAACATCCGGATATGGCACATAACTTTCAATTGGATGAGTAATATCAGTATATATCAATGGAGAAGACATTGATTCTGAAATAGGAATGACAGGAGTTGAAATAACAACATGCTCTTCTCTAAATTCAATAATGTGAGGTTCCTAAGTAACACCTTGCTCTAAATCCCCTTCAAAATATATAGCCCGATCAGACTCAATAACCCGAGTAGAATGAGATGGACAATAGAACCTTGCACCCCTTAAATTAGTATAATAGCCGATAAAGAATTCAGTAATAGATCTTGGATCTAGTTTCTTTAACTGTGGATTATATGGTCTTACCTCTGCCTTACAACCCCAAACACAATAATGTCTCAAACTCGGCTTCTTACCAATCAAAAGCTCATAAGGAGTTCTTGGAACAGACTTACTTGGAACATGATTCAAAATATAAGCATGGGTTTTTAATGCTTTTCCCTATAAAAATTCTGGAAGAGAACAATGACTCAGCATACATCTTACCATATCCAGAAGAGTACAATTCCTCCATTCTACAACCCCATTCTATCGAGGTGTGCTAGACATGGTGTACTGAGCTTCAATATTACATTCCTGTAAATACCTAGCAAATGGTCCAGGATTTCTACTTGTTTCATCAAATCTGCCATAAAATTCACCACCTCTATCAGATCCTACACATTTAATCTATTTGCCAAACTTCAATTCAATTGCTACCTTCAATGCCTTAAAAGCATCCAAGGAATTAGACTTCTCACTCAATAAATCAACCCAACCATATCTAGAGAAATCATCAATGAAGCTGATGAAATATCAAAACCCATGTATACCAACTGGAGTAAAAGGCCCATAAATATTTGTATGAATCAACAGCAAAAGGGCTTCACTTCTAGCAACCCTACTCTTTTTTGTTCCAGCTATTAACTTTCCTTTTACACAATCGACACAAGTGCCAAATTCTGTAAAATCTAGACTATGCAAAATATTTTCCTTAATCAATCTCTCCATTCTCTCCCTAGAGATGTGTCCCAAACACCTATGCCACAATAAAGAGGAATTTTTGGTGACTCTACCACGCTTACTTTCAACCACAGAATTAACATTTGAGTATTGATGGTCAATAGAACATAAAGCAACATTCAACATGTACAAACCATTAAATAAGACACCAGATCCAAGAAGTGCTGAATTATAATATAAAGATACATTTTTATTATTGAAATGAAAAGAGTAACCACAACTGTCTAAAACTGAAATAGAAACCAAATTCCTTCTCATGGAAGGAACATAAACAATATCTTTTAAAAGTAATTCATGACCAGTACATAATTTCAAGAACACTACTCCTATATATTCAACCTTGATGCCAACTCCATTTTCAACTGTAATTTAAGCTCCCTATCATTTGGCTTCTGCCTACTTTTAAATTCTTGGAGACAATTTGAAACAGGAATAGTTACACCAGTGTCTAACCACCATGTATTTGAAGGAACATCAACAAAATTTAATTCAAAACATACTAAAGCCAGGGGTTTACCTTTCTTCTTCTCAAGCCAACCCTTAAATTTCACACAGTCATCTTGCTTATGCTGATAAGCTTTACAAAACTTGCACTTGCCATTAAAAGGATACTTCAGCTTTGCATCAGAAGAATTACTAGAATGTTGCCCAGAAGGAAGTTGTTTACCTTTTTCATTCCACTTCTTCTTAAATTGAGGCTTATAATTCTTGCCCTTGAATGGGTTCTTCTTCTTGTTAGCTTTATGAGAGCTAGCATGAATACTATGGGTTTTCCCCTTTTTAATTGTTTGCTCTTCTTAAGTAAGTATAGATATCAATTCATCAATTATCCACTCTTCTTTGTGGGCATTATATGAGGTCCTCAAAACATCAAATTCAGCCGGTAGAGACTCAAATACCTGCCAAATGAGGAAATCCTCTCCCAACTCTACTTTCATGGACCTCAGCTTATTGTACCAGTTGACTAGCTTTAGCACATGCTCACAAACACCACTAACACCATCATATTTAGTCTTCGTCAGTAGGGAAAGATAGGTGGACTTTTTAGACTTATCAACTTTCTTGAATTTCTCTCCTATAGCCTGAAGAAAATCTTTAGCATTATCTGTTTTAGGAATGCTCTCCTTGAAGGTTTTATCCATGCTATATTTCATGGTCATCAAACAGATTTTATTAGAATGTGCCCACTTCTCATATTTGGCCACAACAGCAGCGGTAGAATACTCAGTGGGCTTTGGAGGTGCATCCTCAATGAGAGCAACGTCCACATTGGAAACAACTAGAAATAATTTTAGAGACTCAACCCAGTCATCAAAATTGGTCCCATTTAGCTTTGTTAAAGATTCATGTGCATAGCTGTTGTATTTGTTTATGAGTTTTGTTAGTTTTATCACTCAAATTATGCAAGTGCACGTAGTCAAATGTGTAATATAGAGTGAGTGAGTATCATCTCCACAAGGATTGAATTTCTTGCAACTTTAATGTAAAATTCCAATGAAGCA
>JANHAO010018894.1:0-13417 GCA_026873985.1 Saraca asoca
AATTTTCAAGATCTTAGTTTTAAGTTTATTTTCTTATGCTATATGAACTTGCTAAAGCCATTTCCATTTTGCTTTTATTTACTTTGAGATATAAGAAGAACAAGGTGAGTTTCTTGTACAAGCTTTAGTTTATTCCAAAAGATGGAATCTTGTGATTTACTTAGTAACTTGTTTTGAAACTATGAAAAATGAGTTTCATATTCTTAAAGGTAGAAGTCAATGTGAAAAAACTTGGACAATTGTGTGCTTATCTTGATTTCGTTAAAACGTATATTTTCAATTATTTCTATTTTCTAGCAAATTATTCACTCACTGAGTTTCAGTGAAACTCACTTAGTTTTTGTGTCAAAACTATTTTTGTTCTCTAGGGCCATAGAGTTAAGTGTGCTAACCCAAACACTAAGATGAACTAACTAGGCTGGGGACTGAAGATAAATTTTGGGAATGCAATATTGGCATTTGTATATGATAGATCTACATGTTCATGTGTGTACTTTTCTTTGTTGTTGTGTATGTGTTGACTATCATATAAACAGGTTGTTTTGAGGGCATGTGACCCTAGCAAATATCCAAAAAAAAAGAAGAGGAAACTTTGCCATATTTTTTTTAAAAAAATTGTCATTGAATTTAAATAAAATTTTGACTTTTCTCTTGAGAAAACTGAGTTATATGTTTACATTATAGCTTTAATAGGAAATGTGCATTTGTGAGTCTAAGTGTAAGGCTTATAGGAAGGCACCTGAAGGCACCATCAGATGCCTTCCTACGTCGGTTGCATTCCCGAGTTAGGGCATGTCAATTTTGATTTTATTTCAGAGCCCATTGTTGAAGTTGCTGCCTATAATGAAGCCAAAACTACACAAGTGCTTGAAAGAGGAATGTCTCAAGTTGCTAGTAGAATGTGTCAAATCATAACCCTTAACCTTTAGCAAATGGAGTAGGAAGAGCTACTAGTGTAATGGTAGAACAAAGTCACCTAATAACTACAAAATTGAGGATCTTAATGTTACAATATCAACTTTTGTGTTAGATGAGCTCATGAAAAACTAAAAGCATATGGGACAAGCATTGGTTAAGATGACATGCTATCTTGGAGGCCTTGTGCGTAATGGATGAAGTGTTGAACACTTAGACTAATGTTGACAAGGAGTCTTTGGATGGGATAGATAAAAACTCTTATAGAAACGGGCTTGAGATGAATGTGTGAATCTGTAATGGTGTTGTTGGAGTCACTTAATCTCATGACAATGGGTCATGCCAACAAAAATAGAAACGCAGAGATGTACACAAAGTTTACCAACACAATCTTCTCACCAAAGATTACTTGTAGAGGTTTTTAGATGAAGCCAGAAGGACAACTGTTACTAACATCAATTTCAGGTCGTCTTTCCCTAGTCCTTGTCTACTTAGCCATATTGGCGTGGTTACCAACCACCAGTGCTTCGCAAGTTCAATGGTGGTGGAAACATGAAAGAACATGTATGCTAATTCATTGATGACCTAAGGGTGTATGGGTTTGATGATGATTTGTGTTTGAAGGAGTTTTCAAAATCCCAAATAAGGAAAGCTTACTAGTGGTACACCAAGCTCTAACCAGAATTCATCACACCTGGGGAGAGATGGTAACAATCTTCTGTAACAAATTCTTTGTTTTATCTAGAAGTGTTCACTTGATAGAACTAGGAAGAATCAAACAAAGATGTGGGAAAGATGTGGTGGCCTAGTGTAGAACTATATTATAAACATAGATGATCTAGTATAGCCTTGTTTACAACATGGTGATATTCTTTCTTTTCATCATCTTATGGCATGCACTATTCAGATTTTTTTGTCTCCGAAGTAGCAATCATGAAAAGTGCAAAATTATAAAGATCGTGGCCTGAATGTATCAACTACAGAACCACAAACAAGAAGAAGACTGGCATGATAGGATTGGGATTTGTTTCTAGTACAGGGAAACTACAACAAAGCTCTACCTTCACCTACGTACAAACTAATTGAAAACAAACCTCTTTACATGGAAAGGAAAAATCCTATCTCCCATTCCCATTCATATGAAAAAGTTTATGCTATGTTGGAAGCATGGATTGAGGATGGTATTATCCCTGTACTGCCTACCAAAGGTGTTGTTAGGAAAGCTCAAAAGAATGCCTCACATTTTTATGGATTTCACTAGTCATCAACACATAAGATGTAAGAGTGTTAAGAAAATTATTTTAGCAAAAACTATGACCTAACGAGTTGAAGTTGGAATAAGATAAATATAAATCCATTGATGGCCCATGGCGTGAACACCATCTCCTACCCAGAGTATCCTATCATTGAGGAAGTTAATTCGAAACCCAATAAAGATGTAAAAATTAAGGAAGCTCATGATGATTTTAAGGTGCATGCTCTAGTAAAATCCCCAAATTTCTACTCTTTCTTTGATTTGATTGACTTTGATGAAGAAAGGAAGTATTGAGCATCTCTGGCTATTTTTAAAATTTCCCAAGAGCATGAAGGAGGCTATTGTGCTATTGGTAGTAGTTTGCGAACGGTAGTGTGCAAGCATGACACCATGGTTATATTTCACAATTCTAACAAACAAGTTTGTATGTATGTCATAATCGCCCACTATACCTGGAAGTCACAATGGAAGAACGCAAAGTTCAATGTGCATTTGTGGATAATGGCTTTGTAGTCAATATCATTCCCTTATCTATCTTTTGTGCTATTAATTACCTTAAGAAGCACATCTATAAAGCACCAACCATCCTTAACACTTTTGAAGTGACTTCTATTGAGACAGTTGGCCATGTTCACCTCAATTTGGAAGTTTGACCCATGAGGACATCAAATTGGCTTTGTGTAATCAATGGCAATCCCAATTACCACATTATTCTTAGGTGACCTTGGCTTCACATTTCTATAATCTTAAATTTTTGTAGCTATAATCACTAGTGAATGAGAGATTCTCCTACTAGTCCACGAGACAAATAGAAGCTAAGGGCATGATATTTTAACACATGATAATTTTTTCTTTAGGTGTTTTACATTCTTATGCAGAATTAATACCTTATTGTTCTATAGAAAATATTACAATCTCTAGAAGGATGATTGATAGTCTTATTAAGAACTAGGAATAAGTGTAATCACAAATCTGGTCAGCACATCCATCAATGTCAAGATTGAAAATGACAAGGGTAAAGAGTAGTAGTAGTAAAGGTGGCCTCTATGAAGCCTAAAGCCAAAGGCACAAGAGCAAAACTCATGAAAAATATCACAAATGATGAAAGATTGCAAATAATGATGAAGTCACAAAAGTAATCACAAATAAGGGAAAAGCCAACCCAAGTGATGCTAATGGAAAAAGGCAAAACAAGACCTCTGATCTCCCCCTAAATAAAATATAAAGGAAACCAATGAAAATGATGAACCCATAATTATGTTCCCTTAACACTCTATCATTGCCCGAAGGCCCATTTTAAGGGAAATGACATAAGTTGATCATGTCCAAAACTCTATTTAATGAAGATGAAGCCCACATCATTGTGTCCATCCTTTTCAATGAATAATCTAAAGGTATTGCTTACTGCTATTCACTCTAAGAATGAAATTGGGAAGACAATATACAGTTTCTAGCGAGATAAGGGTCCTGGGTAAGGAGATGAGAATCCATACCCTATTTTTTCCCTAAACCCTTCACTAGTAATGGACCCCAGGGAAGAAAAACATTTGTGCAAAGAAGATCTAGAAGATAATCCACTAACCATGCAAGATCATCCCAAGTTAGTTAACAAAGAGTTAGAAACTGTTAACCTAGGAGCTGTAAATACACACCAATCTGATCATGCTTTTGAAAGAATATCAAGATGTTTTCTCAGGGGAATGTCATGAGATGCTTGGGTTGAGCCCAACATTAGTCACCCATTATTTGTCTATAAAGTCTATAAAGTGACCAGTGTAATCATCACAATAGTTTCATCCTAATGTAGAGAAACAGATAAAGCTAGTGGTTGAGAAGCTGTAACACATTGGATTCATCAAATTGATCAGGCACCCTACTTGGCTATCAAACATTGTACCTATTAGAAAGAAAAATGAGCAGATTTGGATATGTGTTGATTTTCATGATTTAAATAAAGCCTGCACTAATGATGACTTTCCCCTCACTCACATAGACATATTAGTGATTTCTACAACTACATATGCCAAATTCTTATTCATGGATGGCTTCAGTAAGTATAATTAGATCAAAATGAACCAGAAAAATGTTAAGAAAATTGTGTTTCACACTCCTCTTGGTAACTTTTATTTCACTGTAATGCCTTTTGGTCTGGAAAAAAAATGCAAGTAACTTTCCAGAGAGTTATGACCACGATTTTTCATGACATAATGCATGATTGCATGGTGGATTATGTGGATGACATGGTTATGAAATTGTGATGAGCAAAAGACCATTTCAACATCCTTTTAAGATTAACCTAACTAAATTTGAACATTGGTCTAGAAGGGTGACCAATTGATTATGCGCATGGTCCTAAAGGGTGAACCAACCAGTCGACTAATTCTTAAAGGGTGATCGATTAGTTGTTGTCAGATCAACAAAACTCAATGCACAAAATTTGAGGTTTTAAAATCCTAATACAGTTGGGCATTGGTTGGAGCTGAAACCCAGTTGAAAAAAAATATCAATATAGTCTCTGATCAGAAAACACAAATCTAAGGTAATATGATTGAATCAAATGTAAATTTGATTCCCTTTGAATTCATCTTTAAGTTTTATTAGAATTTTAATTAGTAAACTATTTTAAACTAGGAATTACAACAATGCATCTAGGCTTAGACCAAAGGCCCGAACTATATTAGAGATAGACTTATGTGTTGCATGATGCATAATTTCTATATGATCAAGTGAATGAGATTCTACCCTTCTAGCTCCCTTATTGTATAAAATGATATATATTTTTTTTCATTTTTTGTTTTAGGCATTGGGAATATGGTTAGGAGATATAGCCTATTGGAATTAGACCAATATTAAAGAAAGCATGAGCAATGAAATGTATGAGATGTAAGTAGGTCGTGAGATTACAGTTTAAGCCAGGAATAGAATTTTAATGTAGATTTAATGAATTTAGATTTAGGCTGGAATGTATATCGCAATGGTAGATATAGGATAGAACTTAGGAATTGCCTTTCTACATGATTATGTTAATGTATAATTGATTGAAAATATTGAAACAAGTTAAAGAAAGGGAATGTAGTAATGGTACAAGTTATGGATTAGTCTAGAGATCCCAGCTTTGCTTATGCATTTATGCACAAATGTTATAAATTTATGAAATTTTAACAAAGTAAATTTTTATGTTTTAAAATATTATATTTCCTAAGTTCCTTAAATTTTATTCTTCAAGAATATCTATTCAATGATTTTATGAATACTATTTTGCAGTGCCTAAAAATCATAAAGTCATTGTTTTTAAAAGCATTATGTATTTATTCACATTTTCTCATGGTTTTATCTAATTAAATATTATTTTTGTATTATGAATTATGATTAGTTTAAAGGATTAAAGTTTTTCATCAAAATTTACATTTTTATAAATAACATCATTATATAAGCATGTAACATGCATTATGAAGGATAAAAATATGGTGAATATACATATATGATAGTTAATGGTTAAGCTAAGATTAGTTAAGAATGTTCAGTATATGATAAGAGAGAAGATATGATAAAGACTTATTTGTTTATGTGAACTGACAAAGGATATTGGAAGATCCATGTGCACTAGGATATGTATGTGGTCTCTCATACAACAAGGGAAAATGGGACAGATTTGGTCTCTCATATAATAAAGGTCTATAGGACAGATGTTCACCCATGCGATTGGAGGTCATGGAATATGGTGCATTAAGGCATAACAAGATAAGAAAAGTCCCACAAGACTAGATAAAGAAAAGATAAAAGAATGGAACATTGTTCTTGCTCTTCTAGTAATCCCATTGTCAGTATAAACAAGAGAGAAAAGTTTGCATGATCATTAGATATAACTTAGTAAAATATGATTTATATTTTTGGTATGATTATGATGAAAGGATAGATTTACAAAGATTAAGAATAAATAGCAAGTATGAAAGTATTAGAGATGATTATGAATATATTATCAAAATATACCAAAATGTTTTCATATATATATTGACACACACACACATTCTATGTATAAATGAGTAGTCATACTTATTTCATTCATTAACATTTTGAAGGTTAATGAATAGAATGAGGTTATGTTGTCACACCCAACTCTAGGCACATGATCGGTGTAGGAAACCATTGTAGAGTGAGCTTCTACAAGCCTAACACAAACACTTCAAGTCTTGAATGCAATGCAAATCAATTAAGTTTAGAAAAACACAACTTCTCAAAATCATATCTATAAAATAAGTCTCAATAAGCAAAAATTTATTTTTAAACCTGCCAAAATTTTGGTAGTGTCTCCCTTATTTTTCAAATACTAGGCAATAGGTTAAATCGACAATAGAGGGCCATATGCCTTCCCAAAACTTGTAAGATTAACAAACACAATAAAACATATCAAAACATATGTGCACATAAAGGCCAATCCTAATCCAATTGTCAAATTTCTTTCAAGATATTGACCTTAAATCTCTACAAGTCTAGTAAGGGTTTACCAAGTTGCTTTCAAAGCCTAAAAAAGTAGGGAAAAGAAGGGGTGAGTTATGCAAACCCAATGAGAGGATAAATTAATAAAACCCACGATTCTAAAATATTATTTATTAAAATTTAGGGAAAACCTTAGTTCTTTCCAACGTATTCTAAGTATCATAAATTTGTGAAATAAAATATTAGAGCAAATACATTTAGTTTTAAATAAACTTGCTAGCATCAATAATATAGATTTCAAACCTCTAATGCATTCATCTTTGCAAAAACTAGAGCAATAGAATAATTATTCCATAATTCAATCACTATTTTGTAAAACAACAACTTTATATAGAAATTCTCAAAATATTTGGAAATTTCAACATAATATTATAAATAACTCAAGTGTAATAATCAAGGGGGATCCAATAGGATTTTTCTCATGGTTAACCAATCATATATCCAATGTATGAACCAGGGTTAAATCTCTAATTTAGTCAAACAAATGTAGTCGAGGGTTAAATCTCCTTCTAAAGGTTAAGGTCAAATCCAAGACCCCAAAATTAATTATCATATCATATGTATGACATATATTTGTCTCACCTTATCTCTCCACTAATTATCCTCTCCTTATTCCTCTAAACAAAATTTCCTACCGTATGCCTCCTGCAATAGCCATGGCATTCACATTTCTAAGTACACTTAGGATTTTGTAATGAAAACTCACAAGGATCCATAATAAATTCAATTTATTTCATAGGTTCAATTTACAACTCAAATTTTCATGACGTCTTAATTTACATATATCCATTTAATAGGTATAGCAAGAATAAAGTAATTGTAGGCATAGTAAGGACCAAAATATGCTTACAAACATTCATAGTAAATCAATTTTATACAAAATTATAATCAAAACATAAATGTGGGAGCAAATCATATTCATGTATATAAGAAAATAACCCTTTTTACATTGCAAGTAAGTTAAAATAAAGTATCCACTCACAAATTTTTAAGTTTGTTGAACAAAATTTTAAGATGCTTTGACTTGCAATAGCCTTTGAGATCCTTAAACTCCAAGATTGTGTTCTCAAATGCCTGATGCCCTTATCAAATTTTAGGATGCTCTAACTTGTGATAGCCTTTGAGATCCTCAAGCTCCAAGATTATGTTCTCAAGTGCTCAATGTCCCTATCAAACAATTAGCGACTCTTGGCCAAAAGCTTCTACCTATCAATGATTCTACAGAACTCTATCTAAAACCATAATAAAAATAATACTCAATATTTCATTGAAACTAATAGTTGAACTAAAGTAGCCCCAAAAATAGGCCTGTAACATAAATTTCACATCCCAAAACTCATCCAACATGTTTACCATAAACTAAGATTAATATAGCAACTACCAAAATAATCATGGGTGCAAAAATTATCTTGAAAATCATCTAAACTAGTCCCTTATTCAAGAAACCTAAATACCTTCTTGTGGCTATCCAAAAATGCCTAAAACCCCCATATATTGATGCATTGATTATCTAAGATTGATATAAGGTATATTACAACATTGTGTGGTGGATATTTTATTTTAAATTTAGGCAACAACAACCTCCTAACTCTCCAAACAATAGCTTCACTAAACCAATAACAAAAATATTCTTTTTAGGTTCAAACCCCTTCAAATCAGTTCACCCATCTACTATATCTTCATTAGGATGATTTATGCTTTAGTAGGGATTAAGGAGTACCTTTGAAAAGGATGGAACAACCCCATTTATGAAGAAGATCGAAGCCCAACTGCTATCTCATCTTTGATGCCTCACTTTCCTTTGCACATTCACGAAGTAGCAAGTAACAATAGTAGCTGAAATGGGTCATGACCGATGTCATTTGGTGGCTTTCAGTAGAGTGACTATTGGCTAGCAAACATGGATTCCGACAAGATGGTGGAGAACAATGTGGACAACGGAAACAAGATGAGGAAGAAAGATGGAGGTTGGGAAATAAACAAAACCAAAGGAAGAAAAGGAGAAAAAAAAAAAGAAAAAAAGGTGGGTGAGGAAACTTTGGGAATACTTTAGAAACTATAGGAAGAGAAAATTAAGATAAACTCAGTACACATTAATTAGTTAGTGAAATAAAAATAAGAAAAATATATTACCATAAATTCTAAAAGCTAATTATACTAAATTCTAATATAATAAAGTAAAACTTAATATATGAATTTTGTCATAAGATTAAATAAATGATTGTTTAGTAGTTACACTAAATAATACATTAAAACATTTAAAATGACAATAAATAATTAATTTATTTTACAAAATTATTGTTATTAAAACTATAATTTATATGCACTAAATAAAAACTAACATAACAAAAGTTGAGCCTTAAGTATAATAATATTAAATTTAGAATCTAATAAAACATTAATAACATTTTATAAAACTCAAGATTTTTATTTTATCATACTGTAAATAGGAATAGTTATTTAGTATTTGAAATACATAATATTAATTTGTTTTTTAAGAAATTAATAGATAAAAAACTAAAAAGAATATAAATTAGTAAATCCAAACATTTACATTGTTACTAAAATAATTTGAGAGGTCAAAACATTAGAAATAAATTTTACAAAATTATAAGTTTTTAAATACAATCATTTACTAAAGTCTCTTCAAAATACATTTTTCAACTTTATATATGTAAATTCTAAAGAATCTAAACTTAGAGAAGAGATTTTATAAAGGTTTCAAGAAGAACATTGGATATTACATATCTCCATTAAGAGATACTCAAAGAACGCATGTGTATGAAATCAAGCACGTGATTCCCTTGATATACTTCTAGTGGTTAGTGTCATTCTAGCCAAACATTAGGTCTTTAGTTATGAAATGATTTTAGTAAAATATTTTATTTAGATTTCAAATTTTATTTATTCAAAAACTTTTTTTTGCAAATTATGCAAATCATAAATTTTATCAAAAAAAAAAAAAAGGTGCTAAGAATCATGTTGTCACATTTGTTTTCATGATGTAAAAAACTAAAAGAATTTTCAATAAGAATATGCTCATAGGTTTGCAAATCACCCCAAGATGATTTGTGCAAATCACAGCCCCAGATTACGGGATATGACAACCATCTGGGACATTCGAGACACATTTTTAACAGATGTTATGAATTTCAGTTGAAGCTCAATCCTATTAAATGTGCATTTGGAGTTTCATCTAAAAAATTCTTAGGGTGCAAAGTGCACAAAGATGGCATTGATGTTGATGAGGAAAAGGTAAAAGCAATAAAACAAATGCTATGCCCTACCAATCTAAAGGAGTATAGAAGCTTCATTGGCAAAATCTCATATTTTAGAATATTCATACCTATTTTGTCTGAGTTGGTGGCATCATTGAAGCATTTGCTTAGAAAGAAGGCAAAAATCACCCAGAGGAAGCTGAGTATGTCACTTTTGATAAAATCATAAAAGTTCTTACCTCTACTCATACCATGGTCATAACTATCAAAGGTAATCCACTGATTCTATATTTAACTTCAACATATTGCTCCACAGTTAAGCTATTTGCACAAGAAGTAAATGGGGTGGAATGTCTAATCCACTATCTCAGTTGTTTACTTTAAGGATCATAACTAAGATACTTTCCACTTGAGAGGCATTATTTGTCTCTTGTCTATGCCATATAAAAATTTTGCCATTATTTACTATCACACCAAGTGCATCTTATGATGAAATTCACTCAATTTTTGTTAAGAAGGCCAACACTTTCAAGTAGAATGATGTGATAAATGTTGTTAATTGTAGAATTTGATATTGTCCTATAGCCCTCTAAAGCCTTAAAGAGTCAAACGCTTCCTACAAGGAATTATAAGCTTATCCGTGAAGAAATTCTTAGAAACTTCCTAAAGCCCAACACTAGTGTGCTTTATGAAAGGTGTGGATTATGGGTGATCCAATTTGATGGATCATCTTCTGTGTCAAAGGGAGGACTAGGTGTTGCACTCACAAACCCCAAATGGGGAAACTTCTTCGTTTATATACAAATTAGCATTCCCTTACATAAACAACGAAGGCAGAGTATGAAGTTTTGATTCTAAGCATTATATGGGTGAAAGAGATTGGTGTCCATGATTTGTTAATCAAAGAGGACTCCAATCTAGTCATAAAGCAAATGAATAGAGTATACATAGTGAAAAAGCCTGCACTTGTAGACTACAAAGATGTAATGAGGATGTACGTGATAGATTTTCCACGAATTACTTTTTCATATTCCCAATGGGCTAAGATCAGGCGAGCAAACGCGTTGGCATTGGGCCAAAATTAGACATGTAGGGAAAAGACTAGGCCACAATCACTACCAGATTACATGAATAGCCATGCACAATCCTCAATCTAAAAAGTTAGCAAATGGAAAGTAAAGGTTGGTATGCGGAGATAATCCATAAGCTAGTTGACCCTTAGACATCTTAGGTGAATGTTTCAAAAGAATATCATATGCCAAAAGGTGACTTTATAGAAAGAATGCTGAGGGACTATTACTGAAATGTGTATCAAAAGAAGAAGGTGAACAAGTCACAAAAGAAGGCCATGAAAGCATATGCAAAGAAGTAGGATTGAGCTTTCAATGGCACATTTAGAGGCTAGGGGCCTATTGGTCAGAGATGAAAAGAGAATGTGACAAATTGCAAATATAGTGCACATGATGTCAGAAAACACAAGGGGAAGCAAGAGAAGTGTGCCCGGAATTTGAAAAAAAAAATATTAGAGGGAACTATACAAATTGTTTCTGAAGGAAGGGATACTCTCCACTAACCTAAGGAAAGCAAGACAGATATAAAAGGGAGTAGCGTCATTCTTCATTAAAAATGTGATTGTCTATAGAAAGAAGGTTTAAGGTTTGTCATGTCAATGCATAAACAAAGAAAAACAACAATTAGTCATGCAGGAAATTCACCAAGAAACATGTAGAGAGCATTAAAAGGCTAAAACATTATATCGCAAATTAGCTAGGCTTGGGTACTATTGGCTTACAATGAGCAATGATGCTCTTAGTTGTGTACAGTAATGCCAGCCTTGTCAATTGCATGTGAATTCCAGTCATGCTCCTGTTGTTGAGCTCTACACAATCTCCACTCTATATACCTTTCACACATAGCCTTTAGATCTTATTGGACCTATTAGCCTAGGCTCTAAAAGGCAAATAGAGATCCCAATTACCAAAGAATTATTCACCAAGTGGGTAGAGGTAATGCCTCTTAGGAGTATGTATGGGGAAGCAGTCATGTATTTCATCTGTCATTTTGGCATCACTAAGAGAATAATCTCAAATAATGACACCCTTTTTGCTAACAAAATAGTAAAGGCTTTCATGGAGAAATACAAAATCATGCATGACAAATGCAATCCTTATTATCCAAAAGGGAAGGGAAAGCTAAAGTGACAAACAAGAAACTTCTGTGAATCCTTGCTAGAATGGTGCATGAGTGGTATCATGAATGGATAGACCACTTGCCTTTAGCACTTTGGGCCTATCGTACTTCAAAGAAAGAAACCACACAAGCAACACCTTTTTCACTAGTCTATGGGATAGAAGCAGTGGTTCCAACAAAAATCAAGGTCCAATCACCTCAAATCATGCCCAAAGAGGATTCACGTGATGAGTCTAAAGCCAGAATCAAAAACATTGAAAAGAGAAGAAGTTTTGTACATGAGGTTCATGCTATTTACATCCAACATGTTTCCAGATCTTATAGCAAAATTATAAAACTATGATCATTCCAAGAAGGCAACCAAGTGCTTCGAGCCAATGAACATGTTATGCAGAATTAGACCTATTCATAAGTTTAAAAGCCTGATGGGTCAAAATGGCCTTTACCCATTAATAAAAAATTCAACCCAGCCTTCAAGATTTTAAACCCATTTATCAATTATAGGCTAAATTCTAATAAGACTGGGTCAATACTGGGTTAAACCCAGGCCTGACCCGGGTTTAAAAAAAATTAACTCCTGTGATTGATTTACTTTCAGTCTTCACCGTCTTCTGTAACCCTAATCTTCTAATTTGTGATTCACTTACTTCAGCATAGTGACCAGCCACTGTGGTCTCAGTGTTCAAAAATGAATCTTACCTAACCACCAAATTCGCTACTCTGCCTAGAAATCTTCACTCTTCCATATGGGTTCCTCAGATTCGCTTTGGATTTCGAGCTACAAAGCATTTTTTGCTCAAATCTTCAAATGGGCTTCTAATTAATGCAGTAGTTTCTTCTTAGGGTTGTGAGTTCTTTGCTTTAATATATATTATCCATCATCATTCTTACTTATGTTTTATCTTTCTGATTTTCCAATTTTTGTTTTTTAATATTTTAGTATTTTTTGACTTTTGAAACTGGGTATTTTTTGAATCTGTGTTTTATCTTGCTTGTATTTTATCTTTCTAATTTTCTAATTTTTGTTTTTTAGTTTTTTCATATTTTTTGTCTAAGGGTAGTCATCAGCTACATGCACTTCATCTGTTTTGGCTTTGATGAAAAAACTACTCATTTTCAACTCCCAAGGTACATTTCTCAGTCAGTTCTACCCATACCCTTTTGTTCATTTTCTAAAATTTGTTCACATCTAAAGTTGTCTGCTTCTGCTGTGTTATATAGCTTCAGGAATTTAGATCATGGATTTCAAGTAAAAACCATAAACTAAAGCTTAGCTTGGTTTTTGAGTCATTTACTTGATTTGGGTTTAAGAATATGCATATTTAGGAATAATTTCTCTAAA
>JANHAO010018895.1:0-13420 GCA_026873985.1 Saraca asoca
CTTTTCTTTCCTCTCATTTTCCTTCCTACCAATCAACATTTTATCCCTTTTCTTTCCTCTCATTTTCTTTCCTCTATTTTTTTCCCTTCTACCAATCAAGGCCTTGGAAAGAAACAACCATATAAATTAGGAATCCTAGAAAACATTTGTAAATTATAGCAAGTAGAACAAAAAGCATGTTAATAGGGTTTACAAGAGAGATATTCAACACGAACACAAGAAAGATATAAGCAAAAGAGCCAAACTTTTTTTACTATAAAATGTGAAGGGTATACACTCAGAAACAAACTCTGTTGGCTTCACCTCCAACCTGTTTGATAAAAAATAGAGCAACAAAAACGAGCATTTCTGCATTACCCACCTTGCTTAAACATTAAACACATCGAAAAACCAAGCCTTGGCAAAATTATCATAGTAACAGTCATATAGTTTCTTATATCAGAGAGTCTTTGTTCTTTACAAGCACACATTTTGAAATGAACCCAGAATTCAGACGTAAAAAGATGAAGTAGGAAATGCTTACTTACATGTCTCTCTAACTACTTAGATTCTGACATCCTCTTCGATGAATTATCTTGGTTCAATGAAACAGAGCAAATGGGTATATTTAAAATACAATCAGGAAAGCAACCAAATGAAACAGAAAAAGAGGAACTTGCAAGCACAAGCATTAAACCCCTTTGCAATCGGTCAAGCAAGCACAATAGCAAGTAGCTCGTACAAATGCAAAGCGAGGAGTAGCTTGCACGGTGGGAAGCTGACAAGCAGATCGACGAGTAGGAGAAACAGGTCGCATAATAGTAAGCTTTCAAAGTAAATCGACAAGCAGAAGAAGCAGCTTGCACAGCAGCAAGCAGAGAAGCAGACTGATAATGCAGAAAAGTAGATCGGCTAGAAGGACAAGCAGCTTGCATCGTAGCAAGTAGAGAAGTTGATGGCTAGACGGAGAAGCTCGCACAGCAATCTAGAAAAGCAATTCGCATAATGGGAAGTGGTGTAGCTAATGGGAAGGAAGAAAAGCAGTTGATGGGAAAAGAAGAAATATTGACTAAATCAGGCAAGGAAGATGTAGTTGGGAGTGATTTTTTGCACACATAGGTGGGAAAAAAAACTCCATAGGGTCCACGACCCATTTTTCACTCCTTTTCCTTTACAACTATTTTTATTCTTCAATTAAGTAGGAGAAAAATCCTCATTTTTATCTAAAATTTTTCTCTCCACTCTTTCTATCCTTTTTCCCTTTAACCAAGCAATTGTAATTGTTTTTGTCCCCAGTGAGGCCTATTTTTTACGAACAACTATTGCTGAAATGTGCTTTTGAATTTACAAAAAGGCCCCAGCAAGTGACTCAGTAAACTTAATAAACAATTAAAAGGTTTTATCAACGATGGAAAAATTAATAACGTGACAAGTGAATAGATAATAGCATAAAATGTATTTATATTATTAATTAATTAAAATTAAATTAATTTATAAATATTTTAATTTCAATGAATATTTATAAAAAAATAATTTTAATTTTTTAATATTTTATAAAAACAACCGACAAAAAGCAGGGCTACAGGTAAACGTCTTGTTCTCAACGTTTCCCGTGGAAAATACTTGTCTTGTCAACGTCTTCAAAAAAATTTAAAATGCATAAAACAGCATCACATGGATAAATAGTTGAAAAGTAGTACCAGCATCGAAGAATGACAGAAAAGTTATAGGTGGGACCGAAAGAAAAAGGAGTGCAGCTGAATCAATTCTGTTTGGAGGCTCCTTTAACTGTGGAACACTATAATTCTGACAAATCTGATATCGTTATGCTATGTCTGATTGAGTATGAAAAAATATAAAAAAAGGAAGAAAATTAAAAGAATATGATTTTTTTTATTTGATTAGAATGAAAATAAGAAAGAATTTTTTTTTTTAAATTTGATGAAATGTAAAATTACACATATATCCTTAATGAATTAATAATCATATTTATATATGTTATATAATAATATAAACATGGGTCACAGGAAATGGAATCAAGCATGATCTTCGACAGTGGGAGATAGACAATTCCGGAATGTCAGGATTTGTCTCTAGTGAGGGCTAAATTTTGTGGATATCATCGGACTAAAAACATTCTTAAAGTATGTAAAGTTTTAAATAATTTTTTTAATTTTGAATAAATATAATAATTTAACATTCAGTCAAGATATTTTTGAGAACATCACCTTAATATAAAAATAAAAAATTAATAATAAAAAGGAAAAATGACATAAACTTGGAGATAAAAATAGTAACAGTATAGATAATACCAACCATTTATCAAAGAAAAATGGTATTCAAATATAAAATTTAATTTTCTATTAAATCTTAATTGATATATCATTACTATAAAAAATAAAATAGCAACATCATTTTTAAAATAGGAGAGTTTTTACTGAGGGAAAAATATAAATAATTAATTAATTAATTAATTAATTGTATGAAGTTGCAGTTAAGTTGCCAAACCATAATGTAAAAATTAATAGGACTTATGTATTTACATAAAAACAGTAGTATTGTAGGAAAAAGAAAAAAAGGAAGACAAAATAGTATTATTCTTTTCTATCTGCAAGTGACATTCATGTTATGTGCACACCGAGCGAAATGGTATTGCGACATTGCGTATAGAAGGCACAACAATCACAAGGAATTTAGTTTTCATTAATTTTTGAAAACTTAAAAGCAAAACTTTAAATTATCTAAATTTTGAAATCCAATCTCTATCATTCATTTAATTAATAATTTTATTAAATTATATATTTTTTTAAAAAAATTTTAAATAAGAATCACAATATTAATATTTATTTATTTGTTATATCAATTTTTCACACATAAATTTTATGTTATATAATCAATAAAAATTATGAAAAATATCACTTTAATTTTTTTTAATAATTTTTGACAAATCATATGACCCATACAAAGGTATGCGTATTAATGTTTTGCCACAAATCATTGTCAATTAAAAAAGGACACTATAAAGTATTTAACGGTGTGAATATAAATTTCTTTTTAAAAAATATTTATTTACTGAAAAATCGATTCTATATAAAATCTTAAAAATGAATTAAATAAAACTTCTCAATTTAAAAAAAATTATATTTTTAAATTATTAAGTGATTCTTAATAATGTTAAAGATATAAGCACAAAGGGCAAAGCCCTTTCTTTTGAAATAAAGGCCCAATGGCCTTGCCCTTTATTGAAATCAAAGGGCTCATTGGCCCTCTATTAAAAACGTGCACTTTTGTTCTGTCTTGCCTTTTTTTTTTTTTTTTTTTAAACACAAGTCATTGAACTTTAAATTTCAATATATCTTTTTTTGTTAAATTCTCAAATATTTCATATTTTCTTTCTCTTTTTATGAACTTTCAGTTTTTATTTCTTATAAATAATTTAAAACATTAACTGTAATAATAAATTAAAAATAAAAATGTCACTGAATTTATTAAAATAAATACATAAAAACATATAAAATTATAAAGTGATTAGCCTCACCACATCATCTACTTCCACATCCCTCCCCTGCTTGTTAATTAATCCCCCTCTCCGAGTGTCTCTTCTCCCATCGTTGTAGATTCATTGTCTTCAACATCATTTCATTATGTTTTTTAGCATCTCAACACCGTAGATTATTTTACTCATTATGTTTCTTCTTTGTCAGGCAATGGAGGTCTCAATGATATCTTCGGATTTGTGGGCGTCATCTTTGATTTGGTTGACCATCTCGATAAAAATTAAATTAACCTTATTTTTCAAAGTTCATTATACTTCAATGACAATGACATGCACAAAAAACGCATAAATCTAAATTTACAAAAGGAAACTAAGTCTACACCATAGAAGACTTTACAAAGTTAATAAAGATTTTATTCTTTATAGCTTAAATGAATTTATAATTTAGTTATTAAAATTTTATTTTATATAATTACATTCTAAAGTTTAAAATCATTTATGATTAAATCCTCATTACCAGTTAATATCAAATTCAACTAGTAGAATCCTATATGCTTATTAAATTATATACTAGTATTTTATTTTTATTGACTTGCATGTTATGTTTATCTTATCAAAATTCATTTATTAACTACTAGTTACTATATAAAAAATTGTCTTTCATGTTTTCTTTAGAAGAAGAAAAAATAATCTATATGTTAATAAGGATTAAAAAGGTTGAATTGTTTTTTTCTCTTAAAATTACTGATGGAAAATGACGAAGGAGCTGAAGAAAAAAAATTCTCAACTAAATTCTGAGTTAGTTTGTATTACTTGAATTTAAAACAAGTTGATGGTAAATACTTAATTACAAATTATTTTAAACTTTAGAATTTATTACACAAAATAAAATTATAAGGATTAAATTATGATACAATCCAAAATGAACACCTGAGTCATGACCATTTAGACCTTGTGATAGTTAAATGACTCCAAGCCTGAGCACCGAACCATGGTGCTAAAACCTGAACTCAACTTCAAGATCATGGTTAATTGACCAAAAGCTCCTGGTCAGTCAACCTCAATTGCATAACTACTAAATATGTCAAGGACAAATTAGCTCTCCATCAATGCCAAGTGGTACACTTAGAAACATCTGCAAACGGCGTGACCACACAATCAATCATTAAGCGGAAATCAAGCTTATAACACTAGCATGACCAAGACACATGGATGCTCTTTGCTCACTTGATAATGTGACAACAAATGTGCTTAACACCTATATAAACATTAAGGTAACCTTTCTTATGGGATTTTTGATTTTACATACTTAGCAGAGACTTTGTTAGAGAACTAACTTGAGCATCAAAATATATTTGATGGACCACTTCTATCGTGTATAACTGACCTTGTTACTTGCATAGGTTTTTACCTCACCGATTACTTTTCTATTGGTCATCTTTCTCCATAAAGAGAGTTTCATTTGGAATCATCTGTGGTTTTCTCAACCGCTTGAATGACATGATGATCTTGCTCACATTTCATTTGTGAAGGAGCATCACCACTGTGATAGGACATGTGATGAGCCTTGTCAGGACCGCATAGTAGAGGAAGCTCATAGAATCACCATCGAGTTTGAGATGACAAACTGGTAGAGCAAGTTTGTTAGCTATAGAGGGAGTTGGAAACCCTTCATTGCCTACTGACCTAAATCATTTTCCCCCCACAATCACCTCACCTTTCAAGCCCTGTCCTGGTTGAGGTAAACCTAAGTGCCTCCCCTTAACTCACATTGCTTCACATCCTGCCTGCATGACAAAGCCACTAACCTGTCTCGACACCTACTCTACCTAAACAGCCCTCCAGCCTCATCCTTTTCCCCTAGTGAACAACATTACCACATTGGTACTACACCACTCACATTTCTAATCAATAACCTTGCCAAATCAATATCTGAAATACCCAACCCATACAAACTATTATAATGGCTCTATCAAGTATGACTGACTTTCACCACCATTAGCAACACTAGAATCCTTATACACACGAGCCATATGACCTACTAAACCTTATTATTGGCCTCACCAAAAATTCTAGATAACTCTTTTCTTGCCACAAAGATATCCATCCCATCTTTGTGGCGATCATGGCTATTTCCTAGCCTAGCCACTTCAAACTACCAACTCACATAAACCCTTATGACAGAACATTAGATTCCCAAGAGCACTTGGAGGTGTTTGGGCATCCATGTTGTTGTCGGGGGCTCTAAACACCATCATATATCATGTCTTTCCTACCACACTAAAGAAAGACAAACTGCGTTAGTTTATGACAATGCTAAGACATTTGATCGATAGTTTTCTATAGTTGACAAAGGCATTTTCTACCCACTATACAATCAACCAAGCACCTAAAAAGACATCAGTTGCCTTAGTGAATTTCTAGCAAAGATGATGCAAAACACTAAAGGAGTACCTTGCTCGATTCAACATTTTAATTTTTGGAAATTAAGGACTTTAATAAGGGGGTAATGATGCATTAGATCAGTTTCAGCCTCCGCTCAAGTCATTTTTTCCTTTCTTTGGTTAAGCAACATATAGTTTCCCTTTTAAAATTGATGGCCCTTCAGAGAAGTGCATTAATGTTGAAGAGCTTGAACTCACTTGGCAACAAGTTAAGAGAAACTAGCTATAAAATATACAAATCAAGGACAAGGCACCTGAGCAAGAGAGGCCACCACCCTATGGGAGATTCAACAATTATGAGTTGCTGAATACATCAATCAATCAATCACATTGTTCAAGATGTGAAAGTAGTGAACTTGATGAAATTCACTCCTAAGAAATGAAAAAGGTTTCCCTTGATAGACACGTTGAAATTTTAAAAGTTTTACTGAGATTATATATATCACATCAATGATTATGTCACACTAAAAGACAAAATACAAACACTAATAAGACCAGGACACCTATTTAAGTATATAAAATTTAGCAGTGACAAAGAACATAGAGTGAAGGAAGATGTGAAGGAGCAAGACCATTCATCGTAGCGTACTTGATCAAAAGGAAAAACAAGAGGCCAAGTCTCTCATCTGGGGGATGGTGAAAACTATTCTAGGTGGTTTTGCAAAAGGACAAACCTCTAGAAATGCCAGGACAATACATCTTTGAATAGTAATGGCTATAAAGGGAAAGAAGAAAAAGAAGCAATATGAGCCTCTTTATTTTATAGAAAAGGATTTTAAGGACATCAACATAGACCACATTAACTCAGTGGTAATCTCAGCATTGATCCATTGATTCATGTTAAAAGGATACTTATCAATTAGGGAAGTTTCACTGATATTTTATATTCACATGCTGCTAAAACTTTTACTATTCCAAATAGTATGAACAAACCTTTTACAAGTACCTTGATAAGTTATAGAGGTGGACAGGTCTAGGTGGAAGGCATAGTAACTCTGAGAATTACTCTAGGAACTTGTCCATTGACCAAATATCTTGATGTCAATTTCCTGGTTATGGCTACCTCGAATAATGCTTACAATGCAATCCTAAGAAGACCATCCCTAAACCAAGCAGGAGCTATAGTTTTCACCCTAAATTTGCTAATGAAGTTCCCTATGACAGTTGGGAGGGGGGAGGTTTAGGCTAAGTAGTAAGTAGCTTGTATATGTTATATGGCTAGTTTGGCCAAAAGTAAATAAAGTAGAAGCAGAACAAAGCGAGTAGTCATCAACCTATTGAATAATGAGTGCCATATGGTAGACTTAACTTTGTTAGATATTAGGCAGACAATCTATGCCAATCGAAGCAAGGTTAGACTTAGAAGAAGTACACATCTTTAACAAAAATGATGAAAGAGCAATCAAGATTATAGTTAAACTTATGGAAAATGATAAACTTTGGTTGATTGAGTTACTAAAGGAATACATTGAAGTCTTTGCTTGAACATCTATAGATACAATAGGAATAGACCCAAATGTAGTGTGTCATAGGCTGTTAATTGACTCCAGCACAAAACTCGTGCAATAGAAAAAGAGAAATCATAGTGTCGAGTAGTAAAGGATAATCAAAGAGGAAATAGAAAAGTTGTTGAGTGTAGGTTTCATCAGAGAAGTCCCACATATTACATGATTAAATGTAATTTTTGTCAAAAAAGCCAATGGAGGATGGAGAGTATGCATCGATTTTACAGACCTTAACAAAGCTTGCTTAAAGGATTCTTACCCACTTTTGAACATCAATAAGTTGGTTGATAATGCTTTAAGGTTTGGAATCCTGAGTTTTAGAGATGCATTCATAGCATATAAATAACTTAGGATGCACCTTGATGATGATGAGAAAATGACGTTCATAACTAACAAAGGGGTATTTTGTTACAAGGTAATGTCATTTGAACTTAAGAACATAAGAGCAACATACTAAAGAATGACGAATAAAATATTCTCAAATAAATAAGCAAGAATATGAAAATTTATGTAGACAATATCCTAATCAAATCAAGAAGTGTGGGATAGCATTAGGCATACCTAAAGAGGACATTTGGCATCTTAAGAAGGTATTAGATAAGATTGAATCCAAAGAAATTCACATTTGGAGTAAAAATAGAAAAAATTTTGGGTTCATATTAAACAAGCGAGGAATAGAGGTAAACCCATACAAATATTAGACCATCATCAATATGAAAAGCTCGTCAACCATAAAGGAAGTTCAAATGTTGAATGGTAGAATCATCTCTCTCACATGCTTTATATTTAGGTCAGCTAATAAACATGCTCTTTTCTTTAAATTGCTTAAAAATTTTAAGAATTCTGAGTGGACTAACGAATGTGAAAAAGCCTTCAAAGAGATAAAAGAGTACTTGGCCACACCACATATGCTTTCTAACTAGAGCCTAATGAGACC
Organism: Saraca asoca; assembly: GCA_026873985.1. Classification (NCBI taxonomy): domain Eukaryota; kingdom Viridiplantae; phylum Streptophyta; class Magnoliopsida; order Fabales; family Fabaceae; genus Saraca; species Saraca asoca. The sequence goes on from JANHAO010018895.1 coordinate 8,362, forward strand.
TTATATTTGCACTTAGCAGTAGTTTCAAGGGTGGTAAGTTTGGTACTCATTTAAGGATTCAAGAGAGAACAAAAGCTAGTTTATTTCAGAAGTTGAACGCTACATGAGGCTAAGATAAGGTATTAGAAGATCAAAAAGTTAGCTTTCACTTTACTAACAATATCTAGGAATTTGAAGCTGTATTTCTTGAGTCAACAAATAGTTGTCCAAATGGATGCACCAATTAGACAAGTGTTGCACAAACCTGATATCATTGGATGGTTAGTCACATGGATAGTAGGGCTTTCTAAATATGGATTGATGTAAAAAGCTAGAAGAGAAGTAAGAGCACAAACACTTGTAGATTTTGTGGTCAAGATGGCAGGAGCAGGGGAAATTAAGCTCATCAAATGGAAAAGGTAATAGGATAGGCGTAAACTTAGAAGGACTTAGAGATTTAGTGTTGCAGTACTTGTTAACATTTGATTTCAAAGTAACATATAATCAAGCTAAGTATGAAGCATTGATAGTAGGGACAAGACTAGTAAAAGAGGTAGGCACCTAATCCATTGAGGTAATGATCAATTCCCAGTTGACGATTGCATAAGTAAAAAGAGATTATAAAATTAAAGAATCAATGCTAATAAGGTATGCTGGTATAGTAAGAAGCTTGCTAAAAGAATTCAAGTATGAGTTATCAAGGATCTCCAGGGCAGAAAATGATCGGGTAGATGCATTAGTTAAATTAGCAAGTGTAAAAATGACCATGAACAACCAAATGATAATATAGGAAACATTGCAAGCCTTTATACGGAAGAGGTAATAAGTGTTGGGCAAGATGAATCATGGATGACTATGATCATAACATTTTTGAAAGAAGGAAACTTGCCAAAAGACAAGAAGACAACAAAAAAGGTGGGGTATAGGGTAGCCCATTCTTTTAAAAAGGAGATTAGTTGTACAAAAAAGGACTCACTCTCCTATCCTTAAGATACTTGTACCCAAACGAAGTTAATTATGTCTTAAGAGAAATCCATAAAGGGATCTGCATAAGTCATCTAGTTAACACAACAATCATGTTAAAAGTCACTTCGACAAGTTACTTTTGGCCAAAAAGGAAGAAGAAAGTAATAGAACTAGTACAAAGGTGCAAGAAGTGCCAAAAATTTGCCAAGGTTTAATGACAACCAGTGATAAAATAGATACCCATTGTCTCCCCATGGCCATTTGACCAATGAGGAATAGATTTTTGTTGCCCATTCCCAATTGCTCTAGGTCAACTAAAGTATGTGATGGTGACAGTTGATTATTTCATAAAGTGGGTCAAGGTAAAACCTTTTACAACCATAACTTCAAACAACATACAAAAATTCATTTGGAAATCTATCATTTGTAGGTAAAATCTCCTCGTGATGTTGCTTTGATACAAAATACCTGATAATAGTTTTTTATAGGTACGACCTCTTTACGATGCTCATATCCGATAATGGAAAGCCATTCTCCAGCAACAATTGTAGAGATTTTTGTCAAAGGTTGGCAATTAAGCAAAAGTTCAGGTTCATTGAACATCCTCAAACTAATGGGCAAGTAGAGTTGGCTAGCAAAATTATCCTTGAAGGGACAAGGTTGGATGATGCTAAAGGAAAATAGGGTAAAGAACTACCAAGCATCTTGTGGTCTTATAGAACTACCACACACTCTGTCACTAAAGAAACTTTATTCATGCTCGTCTATAGTAGTGACACTATGATCCTAATCAAACTAGGATAGTGTTTTGACCGAAGAGAGTACTATGAGTAGGGGAAGAATGATGAAAGAAGGGAAGACTTAAACATGCTATTGGAAATTAGGGAAATGGCTCACTTCCATAGGGAGTGATATAAAGGTAAAATAACCAAGATCACTAATAAGAAATTCAGAAAGAAAGAATTTATTGAGGGCACAATAGTCTTTTAACAAGCAAATAGACTATGAAAAGTATAGTCCGATGGGAAGCTAATGGTGACAAAGGAAGGCCTTTACAAGGTGCAAAGCAATTTGTCCAATGATGCATATAGCCTTGAAACCATTGAAGGAAAACCTCTCCTACAGTTGGAATGTAATGCATCTCAAAGCATATCATGTATAGATTTGAAAATGGTGATCGGAATAACATGTAATTAATTTTTTGAAATGAAAGTGAAGGCTATTCATCACTTAAACAAGTATTACTATTATAAAACCTAAGCAATTCCCTCAGTACTAAAATAAACTTGAGTAGCTCTCTTAGTGTTGTTATAAATTCAAATAACTTATCATAATATTGTCCCAAATTTAGAGTAGGGACCTGGGACCCACCAGTCCCAAAGTTAATCAGTGTCACACACTTAAACTCCTCAGATTTGAGCTTGTAAAAACAATCAACCCATTAGAGGTCAATGATCCAAAAGCATGAAAATAAGGTAAATAGACACTTAAAAAAAAGCAGACAACCCATTAGAGGTTTTAAACAAGGAAAACTTCATTTGACAACATCGTTTCATTCAAAATAATTTTGAACAAGATGATACATGAAAAAAAAAGCAAAGAACAACAAAAAAGAAAATACAATAATAGTAGGAATGGCCAATCGAGCCAGGCCATGTTTCTCCAAAATAGTTGCCAGGGGCATGTCCTTTCTATATTCAATAAGTTAAGTGATAGTTTAGTATTTCATAACCTTTTCAAATCCTGACTGGTATATGGGATATGAAAGATTCTCAACCTTGATAATTTCTACTTGAAGCTCCTTCCCCTTAGCTTTGGTGGCCTACTTATCCTCCCTATAGATCTTTCACATAGCCAATAGCTCCTGATCTTGCTAGAGAAGATGTTCAGTAGATTGGTTATTTTCCAAGATTATCACCTTTTTTTGCTAACTAATTCAGAAATGGGATCAGTTAAATGTTAGATGCTCTTGGCACAATTGGCAAACTCAACCACCTTAGCTTTGACCTTTTTCTTTAGGGGATCTAGAACCATATCCTTAACCTCAACATGATCTCATTTAGTATGAGCCAAGTGAAGAATTGTTGACAAAATAGAAGTTGTTGGTTGGACTAATTGAGTTGTGGATGATTTAAGTAGTCGAAGAGCCTTGTGGTCGGCTATGAACACTTCAAAGCACTTAACATCGACTGAGGGTAGAAGTTACCTCTAAAGGAAGGCTACATAAGCTGTCTATGGTATCATGAATAAAGCTAGCCCCCTTAAGAAGTCTGACAGCGTGTAAGTTAGACTAGAATGACACTTTGACCTTGTTAGTAGAGGAAGTAAGGGTGTCAAAGATAAAGCTGGATGCTGGGCCTTTGGAGGAATAACTTGAATCTTGAGTTCTCTTATGGGACTAGAAGAACTCTTAGAATGACTGAGGGAGAGGCATTCACCCCTACCTCTAAGGCAACTTTAGGATCGATTTTGATCTACATGATTAGAGCCACTATTGGCTTTATTTGAGCAAAAACATAGGCATGGATCTTTTTGAGATCTTTGATTAGTCAATCTCTAAAATCTCTCAATATAGCTAGCAAGCTGCAATAAGGAAAATAGTTAGTACAAAGTTACACATAAAACAAAAAGACAAGAAAGGGAAGAGATATGCAAATAATAGTTTAAGAGTCAAAAGGACTTAGAGATAAAAGATAGAGTATCAAGTCTTGCTTGTCTGAAGAATAATCCTTGAAAGGATAATTCTTTAGTTGATGAGCAAGCTTTGTCCACTTGACAAGGTAGATATAGTCCTCATCATAAAGGAAAAAAGGGTGAAACCTTTCCACCTTGCTCGCTTTAAAGAAGGAATTTTTCCATGACCAAGTGGATGTGAGCATATTCCAAAAAATCATTTGATTTGATCACTGAGTGAAGTGGGTCCACCTTTTAAGTTTTTGTTGGGAATAGGTAAAGAAGAAAAAGAAGGTGTCTGTGAGAAGATCTCAATGTATCCAAAGATAGACTACCTTGAAATAAGCAAGGAACACCTAAGCATTTCATGTAAGTTGTGAAGGGTAAACATTGAGCTTACGAAGAAAAGTGATAAAGGGCAGAGAGATATGTAGCTGGTTGACAACATTGCCATAGAATATGATGAATAATATGGTATCATAGTTGCAAGAGCACTCGTCAACATCTAGGGATCAAAAGGAGATCCCTTCGATAGATTCACCTACCATATGAATCTTTTCCAACTCCTCTATAACTTTTGGGTCTTGCCATTCAACCAAGGGAGGTACCATTTTAATGTCTTGATGAATCCTCTTGAGATTCTCTGGAGCAACATCAATGAGAAGAGCCCACTCAGCTCTATTATCATCATGAGAATGTAGAGCCATAATTATTTGAATAGGAAGGGCAAAGTAAAATGCAACGTGCTCAAAGGAGTAATCACTAGAGTCAGATGATTTAGAATCAAACAGTAGATCAATGGAGTCTTTTGACCTTCTAGACATGAAATGATAGAGGTTGAAATCCTACATTCAAAAACAAGGTGAAAAAGTTAAAACAACCAATAGAAGAAGAGTATATGGTCAAGTGGCGCAAGGAAGAATAGACAAACACAAAGAAAGAAAAGGGAAGAACCTTGAGAGACATTTCCAATTTCAAATGAAGTGGAAATGAGGAAGAAGGCCTAAAACAACCCAGAAGTTTCAAAAGAAGATAGTAAAGTGAAATGACAAAAATGCCTACCTTTTCTAAACAGAAGCTAAAAGAGGGAAAGACAAAGCATTGTACTTGAAAAAATAAGTCAAAGAATTGTCAAAGTGTCAGGAAAATGTTGGAACTACGAGAAGAATGCTAGAGACAAATATAGATAATAGAGGAAGTAGAGAAAAAAGAAGTGAGTTTCAAAATCCTAGAAGCTATTTATAGAGAGGACTAGAATTGATGCAACAACAGATGACAAAGGAAATGGATGATCCTAATTGTGATCTACATGAAAACAAGATAGATATACCTTGGGAATCAATGAGTTATATATTCAGTTTTAAAATGAAATTGTCACTCAAATTACGCAAGTATACGCAGTCAATTGTGTAATATAGAGTGAGCGAGTATCGTCTCCATA
>JANHAO010018896.1:0-13420 GCA_026873985.1 Saraca asoca
AAGATTTTATTATTTATAATTTTTGAAATAAAAATTATAAATAATAAAATCTTATATATATAATTACATAAATTCTTAATAATATTAAATTCATTACACTATTTATTCACAAAAAATAATTAGTTAATCCAAATAAGTAAGCATCGCTATTTGTTAAATACAACCATGTGTCTTGACCTATTTGTCTTATAAAAAAAATAACTAACAATTATATAAACCTATAAAGAGTTACAGTAATTTTCCAACACATGATTTGCAAGAGTTAGGGTAAGAAATGAAACTCAATTTGCTTACAATAGTGCCACCGTATTTTCAACTTTTGAAAACAAAATTGATTTTGAAAATAATTTTTTTTCATTTTCAGTTTTCAGTCTATTGTAGAAAATATTTTCAAGAAACATTTTCAACAAAATTACACCAAACATGTTTCTAACCTTATTTTTAGTTTTCATTGAAAATGCAAACAAGAAATACTTAAACCAAACACCCCCCTAAATTTGCCCGTATCCGACTTAAAACAAATACACAGATCAACATTATTCTCCTTGAATCTTAAAGAAGTAATAATCTCAACAACCATGAGATACATTGTTTATGTTAGCCTTGGTTATCCTAGCTATACCTTTTCTTTAGTTTTGATTATTGAAAAATAATTTTACTGAAAAGCAATTTTTATAAAAATACTTTGGTCATTATTATGAGCTAACTTTATTTTTAAGTGTTTATCTGTTTTACAGGATTTAAAGTTGATCAAAGTCATGATCAATAGATCTACTTTAGTATTAAGCTTTTATTTTGTTTCTTAGGATCTTTTGTAATAGAAATCTTTTTCAAATTACTCAATTATGTTTTCCAAAATAACTTATAGTGAGGTAAAACAAATTACTTAAAATGAGTTTTTAAACAAAAATTTCAAACAAATTTTCTACATATTTCTTCACAAGTCAAACTTTGATAAAAATATTTTTTATTGTGCGAATCGATTCAAGAATCAATTCATGTTGAAAAAATTGTGAAATACACTTGAATCGATTCATCAATCGATTTATGAAGAAATTTTTTTTACTAAAGGTTTGGAATTTTTCCAAATCAATTCTGCAATTGATACAAGATCTATTTTGAAAATACTAAGAATTGATTCACCAATTGATTTGAAGATAGATTTTCACGTGATCTGAATTAATTCACAAATTGATTAATTAAGTAGAAGTTTGTTATAACTGTCAAGAATCGATTTATGAATTGATTTAAGCACTAAAAATCAGTTATCTTCTAACTCAACTATAAATAGTCTAGACCCTATTTTCAAAAACATAACTTTTCATAATACACTGTGACAAAAACTGAGAAAAACCCAAAGCTTTCATCTGATATTTTCTACCTCACCTGGATTGAATGATTTTGATAGATCTTAAGCAATTAGGAAGTGATTTCTGCATAGCTAATTGAGATTCATATCTCAATTTTACTGTTTGTATTTCTAAACTTTGTCCTATTCTATTCTTTAATATTTCTAAGGTTAAAAATTTGTATACAAATGAAAAGGTTGATTTTCCCTTTGCGTCCTTCTAAAATTGTGAGGTTGATTGCGATTTGTAGTAGGTGCATTGAATTCTTGTTAGATTTTCTTAGCTATGAAGTTGATCATAGTTAGGTTAGATTTAGAATTTTTGTATCTTGGGTATTACAAGAGCCTGCTAATTTCTTGTTGTAAAAATGGTCAATAGGAGCCCTATTAAATTCCTATACTTAGTTAATAAAAATGATCATACAGTTGAGTATTGATCTAGTGAAGTAGACTTGAATTGTAGTTTTAATTCAAGTTAAACTACTTTAAAATTTATATTTCAGTTCTTTAATTTTTACATTTATATTCTTACATAGTCACAGATTCTATAATTCTAAATTTCTACTACATTGAATACTGCAATTTTGTTAATTTGATTTCTGCTTTATACATTAATTCTACAATCTTTATTATTATGATATAAATCTTGGATTGTAAAGTTTTCTGCTGTGCTAATTGAAGCAATTCATTTGCTAACTCAAATTAAAATTTACAGTATTGTCAAATTCATTTAGAATCCAAGCTATGATAAAGAGTATATAAATTTATTAATCGAAATAATGGAAAGATTTTAGTTGTTTAGCTATATCACTATCGAGACCAATAGTTTAGATGTTTTATTCAAATTATATTTATGAATCCTTTCTATTTATACACTAAGTGTTCTTTACTCTACTCTTGAAAATCATCGGATTAGTTCACATAAATACTTTTTGGCTAATCACTATTCAAGAAGGTTGTCATGATCTAGTGAAGCTCCAAGTGAAAATGAATTACCAGTGCCATAATAACTCCAAATGAGTCTTCAATTAAAATAAATAAGAAAAATTTCTATAATCAATGCCTTCTTTCTGAATGTGGCCCATTGCCATCAATATGGCCTTATACCTCTCAATTACCCATTAAGTATTTTTTTTGTCTTCAAGACACTTCTATATCTAATAGGCTTGTAACCAGTAGTTAACTCTCTAAGATCTCACATATCAATATGGAGTATCAAAGCAATCTATTATTTGTAGCCTTTATCCATTCGAAAGAATTAGGACTTGAAATGGCTTTTTGAAAAATTGGTGAGACCATTACCATTATTAGATCAAATTGATGCTTCTATAGGTACACCACAGAGTCATCAGTAATTTTTGATTTGTGAGCTATCTAAAATTTCCTCAAGGGTACTTTATTTATGGGACTTAGTTTTTTTTTCTACTACCAGTAAAGCATTAAGCTCTTCCAATTTCTACAATTGATTTGACTATATGTGATAGTAGATCATCTTATGGATCAATTTAGTTTGTTTCAACTAGTGATGATGCTAGTGGAATAACAAATTGTACTTCTCTAAAAGAGATGCCTTTCACTCTCACCATTCGACCAATAAACAAAAAATAAGGTGTTTCATCAACCCTGGTGGTGTTGATTAGACAATAAAATCTACTACCTTTTGCAATCATTACAACATCCAATAAAATGACCATCAACAGTCTTCAGATCAAGTTACTTAATAAAAAAATCATATGGCTTCACTTTATCCTTGTAACCCTAAACATGGAAAAGCTTAAGACTAGGCTTTTCTTATATAGCAAATTAACGAGGTTTTAGGTACAAACTTACTAAAGACTTGATTCAAAATATACACCATGGTCTTTAAAGCATTGCCTTGTATAAAGCATAGTAAAATCAAATGCACCAACATGCATCTGATCATGTCTATGAGCGTGTAATTTCACCTTCTTGTGATCCAATCTTATTTGGGTTTTCTAGGAAAAAGGTTGCTAGCATTAAAATTCACAATCTTGGACATATTGCATAAGTGAATTAGAATTTCCATAAGTTTCAATGCATCTCCTTCACATTCATCACCTTTACTAGAACTAATGCACTTTAATTTCTTATCATTTTTAGTTTAATCTCAACTTTAAACACCTTAAAGGAATTTAAAGATTTCAACTTTTAGTGGGAATTTCCACCTAACCAAAACTTGAACAGTCATTAACAAAGGTGAAATATCAGTATCCACCCACAGCATTTAGTGTAATTAGTCCACTTACATAAATGTGAATCAATTCTAGTGCATCCAATATTTGGCCTTTTTCTTTTTCTAGCTCTAGAAAGGAGTATCTCCCTTGATGCAATTAATACACATATTAAGAGAGATAAGTCCAATGCAACTATCGGCTTTCTATCACTTGTCTTCCTTTTGTTTCTTAACTCCTATAATCAATTTGTAACAAAAAAAGATTGTACCGATGTATGACCACACTAAAGCTAGAAGAAACTTCTTGATCAATAGTGTTGTGCATTCATATCACCTTTATTGCTTCTCAAAATTAGGTTCTTTTTGGGTGTGACTTATTCCCATGCTCAACACTTGATCTGTATGAAACAAAATGAGCACTGACCTTTGCTTTCATCATATCATCTTCCACTTAACTAACTATAGAGGTCATTTCATTGAAATTGAAAGGTAATATACTTTTCACCCTTATCAAACTTTACGAACCTATCAGCTATAGAATCCATAAATGTGTTAGCATTTGGATTGTCAACAATGCCTTTCATGATGGTCTTATCCTTAGTATACATCACAACCATCAAGTATCCTTTATTAGAGTGTGTCCACTTTTCACAAAGAGCTTTTGTGCAATAGTAAAGTTATCATCTATCTTTGTCTCTTCTTATCTCTATGCCAAATAGAAAATTCGATGAATGCTAGATATGATATCAGCAATTCTACCCAAATATTTACTACTCAGTCTAATCCTTATAATTGGTCTCATTTACAATCTTCATGGTAATCAATGGAATAGATAACAAAAAATTGAGGAAATAACAATTTATGAAATTCATTATAAATTTCCAAAATGCATGTTTAACGTAGTTATACCATAATATTTCCTCAGTAGCTATGCAATTTCAAGCAGTGTTACATTATGAAACCCAACACTGATGTGACTTTTAAGACTTCATAATATAACACAGGATTGAATGTTACATTCCTAAAATTTAACACTGATAGGGTATTTAAAATTTTTAAAAAACATAAGAAACAATCCTAACACTCACGTTATCAATAACAAACTATGTCAATAATATAACACTGATAGGATATATATATATATATATTATTAACATAGCACTCTCTTAGATATAATTTTGAAATTTTATTTTAGCAAAACTTTATTCAATTGGTCCCACGATAGGTGACTACGCAGTTACACAAAATTTAATGGCATAATATGAGCAAAATGGATTCTTACATAATTTTACAAATTGAACACAATAATTCATAAAATATTTAAATGTGCTAAGATCATCAAATCGGTCCACAAAAATTATATATAGTAGTCTAATATGTAATAAACACACCATAAAATTTTCAGGCCTAAATAAGATCAAATAATTACTCAAATAAATTGAAAAAATAAAATATTTTTCCAGAAAATTTTGAAAAAATTATCAAAAAATAGAGCTCAGAAATTAAAGCTCAGTAGTATAAATTTCACTATTGTCTGCCCCGATCATAGTGATGTATGACACTCATGTGTCTCTAGTGCATGTGGTCCTACATGTCATGGACTAGATTTCATCTTCTTCACCAGCTTTGTAGAAATTAGGTGACCAGACTCAGGTTTTGACCCTGTTTGTGTTTTTCACCTTTCTAACTTTGTTTTTCACAGTTTTTTATGGGTTTCTTCATCTAAACATTCTAAAACTATCCCCTTGATCAATTTCATAAAATTCTATGAAGAATCTTGTAAATTTTAATAGAAAAATATCAAACTTACCTGGGTCCCAAGATTCAAAATTTTTAAAATTGATGCTACTACAATTCCGATTTTTAGAAATTGATTAAGGATTTTTGTTATCTAACCATTCTGATATAGAATCATGAATCAATTTGACAAAAAAACACCTAAGAATTTGGCCACATTTTGACAAAACATGTCAATCCTGAAAAATGGCCATGAAATTTCAAATTTTCAGTTAAAACATGATTCCCCAACATATTATTTAAATTGATTTGTACATTTTGTATATTATACCTTTTTGAGATGAAACTACAAATCAATTTGGGAAATTTTGCATTAAATTGTTCTAATTTGTAAAAAAAAAATAATTTTTTTAAAAAACCTTGATTAATCTAATTCATGATTCCATATCAAAATTTACAAAATTCATAATCAAATCATGTAACTAATAATATACAAAAGGCAAAAAAAATTCATATAAAAATCCATAATGTTTCTCATCAATAATTATGGATAATCTAATAGTTTAGTCACAAAAAATTTCTAAACAAAATTTGCACAAAATTTAGCCTTGCAACATGAAAGAAAAATTGAGTTTGATACCAATTATTATAATTGGTAGAAAATAATAGTCAATAACTAGATCTATACATTGTGTTACAAAGTATATAAATTTGTACAAAATAATAAATTAATTCAATAAACATGCATACCTGATATTTCAATATAAATCCATCCAAGCGAATCCTCAATAGCAGGTGCACTCCTCACATGCCCTAATAAAGAAAGGGAGAGAGAACTATTCTAATGCCTCATTGGGGGTGGCTACAACTTTGTTTAGAGTGTTAGTAAGGACTTGCCTTATTGTAACCCTATTAGGCCAATTGATCTATCATCGCTGGCCTAATTATAAGGCTTACACCACTAAGGTCCAATGTTGATCTTGGTGTCAATTTAGGTCCAATAGTATGATCAAATATTAATTGGCCTATCTCACTTCATGTTATAACATTCAATTACTCCAATTCAATATATAGTTAAACTATGGTAGTCCAATTTAAGAAATTCTAACACTTCATGCATAACTTCCTTCACTAATCTTTGAATTTAGTACAAGAATGATATATTGGAAGTAGGCATTTCCCATATTCTATAGAAACTAACTAGTCTTCTTTTAGATTCAAGGAAACTATGAAGTACATAAAGGCTAACACTCAAAGCCCAACATCAAAGCATTTCTTCCTTATAAAGTGCCTAAATAGCAATCAGTTGAAGTGATACTTAAGCAAAAAGCTTACCTTAATAGCTCTCATAGACATCACCATATGATTGCAAGCAATAATGAAGAACAACTTATAATCATTGCCTACCAACACACTAATCCCCAAACAACACCCTCATCGATCTCTTCCGATGGTGGAAAAAAGGCAAGAAAAGTTATAATCATTATATTTCTGCCTTCCACTAACCTTTGTATTTTTACTATTGTTTGCTTGTATCTTGAGCCCCAAGGATATAACTCAATCTCTTGTAGTAGCTGGTGGTTCCTATGCTAGCTTTTAGTGATACTTTGATGACATCTAACTCTTAAGGCTGAGGTGTTTACATGGCAAGGTCTTTATGGCCTAATGCTCACTCTTGTTGATATCCCTTGGTAGTTTCCATTTAGCTATTCTTCGATAATCTCCATGCGATCTCCCCGATGGTAGGGAGGGGGATAAGGGAGGCTATAACCCAATTCCATAGTGATAGCCTTATGCTCACAGTGTTAAGTATTTTAGGTTAGTAGAATAAAATCATGCCTTTTTTGTCTTGGTCCCAATCTTTTCATCTTGTGGTTTCACTTGTCATCACTTCTCCACAACCATTTGAAGAATCACCAAAAATGCTCAAAGCGGCACTTAAGTTGCCCTGCTTTAACATTGCATCAATAACTTACTAAGTGAACACCTTTGTCAAGTTCTCTTGATAGCAGGAAGAAGGGCTAGAGCTAGTAATTACTTCATAAAGTAATCATTCACTAGAATGCAGCTTAATGGTGTCACCTCTTAGTATGACAATAATTGGAATAGGCATAAATATTGATGACCAACATATGGCTTGCCTCGATAACTTACTTGGTGGGCACTTTTATTGCACTGTCCCAATAATAGAGAGAAATGTAAGAGAAATAATTACATTCAATTAAGTGTCACTCGATAGCACATGACTTGCCCTAACAACATAGTGATATTGCCTCTTAGCATGCCAACAATTGGAATAAGCCTAAATATTGTTCATAGTAGATGCCCAGCTAAGCTATTTTCTAGCACATGGCTCCATTCATTGACAGATGGCTTGCCTTGGCAACTTTCTCGATTGGCATATATGTCGATCTTTCTTGGAAGTGGGGAGGAAGGCAGGAAAAATAATAATTATTTAACTAAATGCCATTTGTCAACACATGGCTTGCCCCAATAACTTTCTTAGTGAGTACCTTTGCCGCACTCTTTCGATGATGGGGAGAAACTCAAGGGAAACAACTTTATTCAAAGCATGGCTTTTTCAAGATTATAACAAGCACTCCCTTGCTAGTGTGATTATTAGAGGAGAAATAAATAAATTACTGATGTCAAGGGCCCTCATGTTGGGCAATCTACCTCATATTGTGTGGCCTACACTTACAAACGCCTCTAACTAAGCATCATTGGCCAACATCCTCCCCGTGAGAATGAAAGAGCAAGTAATTATTTCAATATAAAAAAAAAGATAAAGTGCAAACACCATTCCCTAACCCATACTTTTACCCTAAGTGAACCAGTCTCACAGCCACTCACCCAGTAGTAAATGCAGACAAAATGAACCCACTAGTTTGGTGTTCTCTTAGCATACAAGTCCTAAGGCTCATAAGATATCCCCATATGATTACTGAAAATATACCAACCCCTTCTACCTCATGCCATTCTTATTTGGCCCACTACTTAGGGCCTAATTACAAACCTAGGGTTCCGCCTCCCACACTATAAATATCCAAGTATGCTTTACTTCTCATCTTCTTCTTTATTTTTGTACCCTGGAGCTCCTACTTACTTGAGTATTAAATGGTTCATGGTAGACCTCTGTCCCCCATCCCTTGACTTGTTTTTGTCTTGTAGGTCTTTACACCACCTCCCATTGAGAGGAATTTATCAGTTTGAAACTAATCTTTTTTTTCTCTAAAAAGTTAAAACTTTTATTTGAAAGAGTTTGCAACTTATTTAAAGAACCCTATAAGTTAATGTCACTTGCAAGTCTTTTATAAGACATCTGCATATTATCAGAAAATATACAAGTTCTTCGATAATGAACATGACTTGTAGGTATTAGCCTGTAAAGTTACAACTTATATATGAAAGAGTTTGCAACTTATTTAGAGAACCCTGTAAAGTTAATGTCACTTGCATCTCTTTTATAAGGCGTCCACATATTATTGGAAAATATACAAGTTCTTCGATAAAGAACATGACTTGTAGGTATTAGCCAAGATGATAAAGTGAAAACAATAAAACATCCTTGTGATTATGAAACTAAGAGTACAACTTTTGTTGGTATAGAAGGTATGTGGACAACCTTTTCTAATGAGTTAGAATAATTTAAAAATGATTGCTTTGATGAATTTGCTTGAATTTAAAGCTTGGGCTATAATCAACCACCTATTGAACATTTGTTCACCAACATTTTATCCACTGTTATCAATAATCAATTATTTTAAATGATGATTCCTGAATCAAAAGTTTCTCAATTAAAAGCTTACATGGACAAAGCTCTAATGGTACAAGAAAGTGAATTGGAGGCTCAAGTTCAAGAGTTAGTTTCTATAAATGTTGATTTGTGCAAAGATCTTGACAAGCCAAAGGCTACACCCCATTGTTTAGAAAACTAGAAAATTGAGTGGGAGCAACAATCAAGGAGCTTGGAACAACCAAAACAAGGTAATTCTAGTTCATGCCAATGCTATCCTTTTGGCATGAACTTGAAAAATTTGATCTTTACATAGAGATATGGAGCTTTTGTAACTATCCTTGTGGGCCAAACCATCTTAGCTTTCTTAAAAAAGGAAAAGAATTTGAAAGTTTGTTATAAGTGTGGTAAGTTAGAGCACATTACTCCAAAATGTTTGATGCCAGATGCTAGTGGTAATTTTGCTAGTTAACATTGTCCGTTTTAATTTCAAAGTGCTTTAGGAGTCTCCATTCATGGTAGGTTGGAACTCCCTTCTTGTGGACATCCAATCACACATCTTATCATGTTACATTCTGACATTGCTCAGTTGCAAACATTTGTTGAAGATATTGATCATTAATGCAATCTTATTTTTTAGTACAAGATTGCAGAGGCCCTTGCTTCTATCATGATCATTAAGGAGTTTGTCTTACCACCCATGCCTTTTCGTTAGATGATGAGAAGTCAACCAACTAATCCAAATCTTATGTCAAGCATACAAAACTCTCATTTTTCTCATGTAGAGAAAGTCATCAAAACTATTATCGGTAAACTCAGGAAACTTTTAGAGGTATCAAAATCCCTTGAGGTAAGGTCACCAAAATTGTTCAAGAGCATAAGACACCACGACAACTTATAAAGCGGTATGGTTTAAGTTCAACCACTCACTACATGGGTGCTTATCGAGAAGGCTATAAATCTAAGTTGCTTGGTTTTAGGTTTTGGCAGAAGAAATATGGGGAGAATAGAGAGCACAATGCCACTTGGGTGTGTAGATGTTTTATAACCTCTATCATACCTATATGGTTAATAGGTAGTTGCATCTAATAGTTCATTTGAAATTTCCTTGCAAGTCAATCTTAGTTTCGATTTGTATTTAAAGGTATGTCTCTCCTTGTAATTGTTTATTGTGCAAAAAGAAAACTAACTTGGTAGTTTTTTTTAAAGAAATTACAATATTATAAAAATTATTTTGCAACTCTGTTTATAAAAGGGTGCAACATCGTTACATTTTCAAATACGAACATCAAATTCACTTCGAAGTTATTCATAATATGTTGTCAATATTAGAATAATTTGCAACTTGTCTATCAATTATAATAAATGCAATTTTACAATTAAATTTGCACCTTTTTTTTAATCTATTACAAAGAGTGTATTTATCATAATCTTAAAAGATCTTACAACTTGTTAATATATAACTTAAGTGTGACTTTTAAAAGTAAATTGGTAAATTTTATAGTCCAATTATCAAAAAAGTTGCAACCATATGTAAAAATATAAACTTTTATGAAATATTATAATGAGTACTAAAACATTGTGTGCACAACTACAAATTTTGATTGCTATTTGTAAATAATATAGATCAATGAGTCCTTCTTGCAAATATTGCTTTTATTCATTGCATTAAATTAATCTATGTTTGCAACTTTTTTTACAAAATTTTGTAACTTGTAATTAATAAGTGCTAACACGGTCAAGTACACAGAAGTGCTGCTATATGCACTAACAAGGTACTCCCAAAATGAACCGAAAAAAGTCACCAGCCAATTCACTTGAAGCTTGTGTGTTATTTATTTTGTTTATCAAATAAAAAAAATTACAAGTCAAGTCATGCTTGTGTGCTGTGATTAGGGTTATTATATCATCGCCTTACTGTCATGTTGTTCTGGGACAATTATATCGTACCATGATCATTGAATTGAGATATGTATCTTGAATTGTTTTATCAATTTTTTGAATTGTGAATTGTGTGAATAGTAAAACATAACATGTCATAAAATATGGTTTTAAAGTGATTAAAAATTTTATAAATATAACAGAATATATGTATACTTATAACATAAAAAAACCATACAATAGTCACATTAACACAATAGGTTTCTAAAATAATAAGAGCAAACGAATCGTACGACAAGCTAAAAGAAGAATCATAGACCAATAGAATACATATAGAACTTTTTTTTAGTAATATCAATCTTTCTTTGATGCTAGACAGATGCAGAGAAAAAGTAAAATAGAAAAGTCATGTTTTTCACTTTTTCATTATAGAGTAAGGGGAGAAGAAGAGAAGTCATTGGTTTTTCATTTTGGTGTGAAAGGATGTGAAAAATAGAAAAATTAAAACACTTAAACTATTTTTTTTTAACTGTAGTAAGCCTATTCAACTTAATTTTTTAACTTAAAAGTCCATGTCTAACTTTATTTTTAAACTTAAAAGTCCATTAAGACTCCAAGTCTTTTTATTTAAAACAAAGGGAGGCACTTAATGGCCGTTTTGCCTTCCTTTTCCGTTCATTTAGGGTGCAATTTTTGTATTGTAAATTTTGTCATGCTATGTATCGTGAATCAAATCACACAATGGAAAAATTGAATCACTTGATTCATACTTGATTCATGGTTAAAACCAATACAAACAGTGATGTGTAGCAAAAAAAATTTGAATCATTACGAATTGATACGATATGTATTGTGAATTGTACAATACTAACAACTATGGACAAGATACATACTCGTAACTTTATATGATTGTTGCAACTTATCTATAAAATGTAAATTTCTCCTAAAAGTTACAACTTCTTGAAGTAAAATGGCATCAATTAATTTTAAATTAAAAAAGAAAACAAAAAACAAAAATCGCATGATTCTTTAAAATTCTTATATTGTTTCTGTGTTTTCTTCTCCATGTCACATTCATTGTCAAGTTATCACCGTTAAGTCTTGAAGGCATTGATTTAATATATATATATATATTCCTATTTGATATATTTTAAATATAAATAAAAACAGAGTTTGTGTAGAATTTGAAGTTGAAAATTATTAGGAAGGAAATTATAGGAACCCATTTTAACAATCCAAAAGCAGCGTAAATCATATGACTCACCTAAGTGTCACAAGCTGACTTTCTGAACCAATTTAATAGGCAAACATGTTCGGTTTTGAATAAAACTTAACAAGAAAATTAAACATTAAGGAGAGGTCATGTGGGGTGAATTTGGAGCAAATGCACTTGTATATTTTTTTTCATATTTTTCCTATTTTGGGGGTATTTGTGTCTTTTTGGTATAAATAATTTATCCAATACAAGTAGAAAAGTATATGGTTGAGATCCTTGCATTTTTATCTTCACATCCATATAAAATGGTACATTAGAACCTTTTCGAAATATGAGAAAAGCTCTTATATCAACTAAAACAAAGTATGTGTACTTTTATCATTAGGACTTTGGCTTAGAATACTCTTTAAGAGATACTCGGATGGGCACTATGACATGGGCTACATATCAGAAAGTGGTAGCTTAGAGACTCTCCCTGCACACTCTAAACTATGCAATGAAGCATATATCAATAAAATGGAGTTGTCCCTCTCCATATTCCATTGTCTGTTGCTTGTTGTACACTCACTACAAAAAAAATATGTATTTAGTAGCGGTTTTAACCGCCGCCAACAACCTTTGTGGCAGTTTGTGAAACCACTAGAAATGCTGTACACAGCGGTAGTTTTATCTAAATTTAGCAACAGTTGTTTATAGTGGCAATTTTCTCTGAATTTAGCGGCGGTTGTATCTAGTGGTAGTTTTCCAGAAAAATATTTTTTTGCTTGCTTTTTGCAGTGGTTCCATTTGCATTTAACAGCGATTTTGCAGAATTTTTTTTAAAACAATTATTTTTAGCAACAATTTTTTCTACATTTAACAGTGATTTTGTAGAATTTTTTTTAAAAAAAATTGTTTTTGGCGATAGTTTTGCACTACATTTAGCAGCGATTTTGCAGAAATTTTTTTTTAAAAAAATTATTTTTCGCGACGATTTTCTCTACGTTTAGCGACGACTTTGGTAGAATTTTTTTTTAAAAAAAAAACTGCTTTTGGCAGTAGTTTTGCATTGCATTTAGCGGTGGTTTTGGCAAGAAATTTTTTTTAAAAAAATCATTTTTAATGATAATTTTCGCTGCATCTAGTAGCAATTTTCTAAAAAACTGCTACTAGATGTAATGTTACCGTGTCCTAATGTTTCCTTTATCTATTACCCAGCTACAAGAATAATTTGTAATAAATATATACATTTTAAACAAATGAAATTGAATACGAATTTTGTATTAATAATAAATATTCAAACATTTGTTTGTCAAATGTTAGAATTCA
>JANHAO010018897.1:0-13423 GCA_026873985.1 Saraca asoca
TGGAGCTTCTTTTCACCACCCTGAAATACAATAACAAACTAAAGCAGTATCGAGAACTAAACTAACAAAACTAGGGGAAAAGTTAGACAAAAACCACAAATTAATAACTATTTAAGAGGTGATGATCGTCATTTTTATAGGTACATTTTCCACTTATCAGATGTCAGAAAAACAGGAGAAGTTTTGTCAGATTTTCGGTAAAAGTAATGTATATGTTTAAACTTGTTTCTATAAAGGTTGTTTATATTTTAGTATAAATTGCGTTGTTAGGTTTATAGGAAGGTTTTATTGGTGACTTCCTATGCCGCTCACGTTCCATGGATAAGGGCGTGACAAAAGTACTCTGTTAGCATGCATAATTAAAAATTGTTTTTAAAAATATATTTTAGCATAGATTTTTAACTATAAAACTAGTTTTTATTTTTTTTAATGAAAATCCCTTTTAACTTCTTGTGGTTGGAATTAGCCATCACTGACTTTCGAAACTTGGAATCTTGGAATTGAAGTTTTGAAGTATAAAAAACCTTGAAAATTAATATCTCTGTCCAAGAGATTTTACTTAAGTTTGCCAAATGTTGCGGCTTTTCCAAGAGATTTTATTGCCAAGGTATTTGTATCCCTTTGTATTTATTTTTATTTTTCTTTTAATTTGCATGTCAACTCCATCTTTTCTTCTTAGTCCTTGCTCAAAAGATCTTCTGTCGATTCATTTTACTAAGAGTTATTGCTTATAGTGGGTAGTTGTGACGCTTAATGGGTAATATTTAAAATCATGATGCTTCTCAAGGATGTTTAATCCTTAAACTAAGTTTAATACCCACCGTTGGATTATCTTTGGTTGGACATTTGGGATTAATCTTCTTGCTCTTCTATGAATGTCTTCATTAGTAAGACAATTACTTCAGTCTTTTTCCTTTAACTCGATCAAAAAGATCTTTTGGTGATTCATTTCAGTAGGAGTTATTTCTTATAGTGGGTAGTTGTGACGTTTATTGTGGGACATTTAAAAATTGTGAGGCTTCTCAAGGACATTCAATCCTTCTTAAGCTTGAGTTCAATACCCACCGTTGGATTATCTTTGGATAGACAATCAGGATTCTTCTTGTTCTTCTATAAACCGTACTCGATAGGACTATTTCTTCATTCTTTACATATAATTATTTTCGGAAATGGCATTCGTAGAAGGTATCATCTTCGTTATTATATTCTAAAGGGCCTCTTCTTCACCTCTTTTTTTTTTTTTTTTCAAAATTCTTCATTTTTACAAGTTATAGAAAGTTCCGAATTTGATATGTTTGCACCTTGAAGAAAGATTCACTATATGTAAATGGTATTGGTGGCTCGTTACGTTTGGAGTTGCATGATGTACCTGTAAAAAATAAATTTTTTTTCCCTTAATGGTGTTTACAGGATAGTGTTTATATATATCAATCTAAAAAGAAGAGCATCAAATTGTGTGTGTATTTAGGAATTAAATATATGGATTTAAGGAAGTTTCTATTGACAGGATAGTGTTTATATGGATCAACCTAAAAAGAAGAGCATCAAATTGTGTGTGTATTTAAGAATTAAATATATGGATTTAAGGAAGTTTCACCACAATAATATGTATTAAGTTTAATTATATTATTACTTCTTTTGGAATTAAGGATAATACTTTTAATCAATATATATTAAAAGATTAGGGGAGTAAAGTTCTATTTTATTTGTGGTGAATGTTAGACTAATATTAAAGTAATTCTAGAATTGATTATTATAAGGGTGCAAAGAAAGTATCAAGGCACTTGAAAGAAAAAAAAAACAATAATTATATGCTCATTTATTGAAATCCTAATATTTAAAAGTGATTGGATATATGATTCTAATTTTGTTGGATGTATGAAATCCTAATATTTAAAAGTGATTGGATATATGATTCTAATTTTGTTGGATGTATTAAGAGTAGAATGACCGCATTAGATTATCTATTTCTATTAAGAGAAAGAATGATATTATAGAAATGTAAGAAAAGTTAGTCAATACTTCATCCACTATGAAAGCAAAATTTATGGTATGCTGAATGCATAGTTCATGCATTAAGGCTACAAAACTTATTTCAAGACTTGGGATTGTCGTCACCATTACCAAGTCAATAAAAATTTATGGTTATTCAATGGCAATACTCTTCAAAATGACATGTACCTAATGTTAGCCTTGCTAGGGATATTGCTTTGCTATCTAACCTTATTTAGTTTTAATGTTGAAAAATAATTTCATGTGTTTAACATTTACTGATTGATTGCAGGATCAAAGTATGTGATTAAAGAGATCCATATTATATTTAGTAATTATTTTATTTTAATTAGGATCTTTTATAAGTATATTCTAATCCATTTTGATCCAACCAAATGAATTTCTTAAAATAGATATTGAGGTAGAAATAAATCAATTGAAATAAGTTTAAAATTAAATGTTTTTCAAACCAAGTTTTCAAATGATTTTTCACAAGTGTAAGTTTTATAAAAACTATTTTTCATTATGTGAATCGATTCATACTGAAATCTTGTGAAACTGTACTTGAATCAATTCATCAATTGATTCATGAAGAAATATTTTTAAAAATGTATTTTATCAAAGGTTAGAAATTTTCCTAAATTGATTAAGTAATTGATTCATAACTTCTTTACATTATAGTGTAAATTGATTCATGCATTGCTTTCATCATAAAGTTCTTTATGATCTTCATAGACGAATTGATTTATTAGTTGATAACTACTTTGAATCAATTCATGAATCGATTTATAGATTGAAAGTTAGTTATGCTTCAAATGTTGATTGCTATACTATAATTAGCTCCTAACCCTATTTCAAACATAACCTTTTCATAACACTTGTCATATCAGCAACTATGAAAAACAGAGAGAAAAACCAAAGTTATAATTGATTCATCTCTACCTCATCAAATATCATCTTATCAAAGTTTCTTGGATCAAATTGGTATAGAACTTACATTAGATAATTGAGATTTACATCTCAATTTCGGTGTTGTATTTTCTACTCTTAATTCTTGGTTTAGTTTTTAGATTTCTAGGTTGACAGATATATGAGATATAAAGGGAAAGGTTGATCTTCTTGTAGTTGAAGGAATAGAGAATTCTTGTAGTATCTTCTTTGATTATGAGGTTGATCATAGTTAGTAGAAGATAAAAAAAAATTCATATCTAGGTTAGCAAAAGCTCAGTTAAGTCTTGTGTATAAATTGGTTTGTAAGAGCCCAGTTAAATCTTGTGGTTGTTAATAAAAGTGATCATCCAGTTGAAGATTGTCTAATAGATGTAGATTTCAATTGCAATTTTAATTGAAGTTGAACCACTTTAAATATCTTGTGTTCTTTATATTTTTGCATTCATATTTTTGCTTGTATATATTCTGGTTTAATTGATTAATTATTTTCACTATCCTACATCATATTTAAATCAGTCACTATAATTCAATCTTTTTTATTCAATAACTATACTATGATAATTGTATTCAAAGACTTCTGCTATTATAAAACAAACTAGAATCTAAACGAAAAGAGTATTTGTAAAAAAGAAAAGATCAGTATTTTTGTGACTAACAATTGGTATTAGAGCTTTGGCTCTTGATATTCTTTTATTTTCAAGGAGATCATGGATTCTCATTTTACACTTTTGCCTGAATGTCCACCCTTGAATAAACCTCTTGGCTTTAATGGACACCTTATACTTATTGGAAGTAAAAAATTAGAGATTTTATTAAAGCTACTAATATAGATATGTGGGAGATTATTGAGGATGGATATGATCCACCATAAACTTTAATTGATGGGATTGCACAGCCTAAACCTAAATCTCTTTGGGCTAAAGAGGAAAGGAAAGGACACCTCATAATCTCTAAAATTAAGTGGATCATCTTTAATTGTCTTTCTCCAAATGAATATGAAAGTGTTGATGGTGAAATCTAGTTCGTATGGAGGACCCAAACTTCAGCCAATGGAGAAGAGTTCGGGAATCCAATGCTGCTTCCAAAGTGTAGAAGAAGATAGGCCAAGAGGAAGAGGGGGTGAAGAGATGACAAGTTTAATGTGGTTCAGCTAAACCCGGGCGGCACCAGACCCTACGTCCATGACAGAGATTCTATTAATGTAAGAGTTACTATTTACAGAGTTAGCCTCTCCTCGTGCTTCTAACAAGGTAATCCTATTTATAGAGGAGGGAGGAGTTACATGCATTAATTACAAGGTACAGTTGTGTTACATCAGACTATAAAATGAGAAAAGACAGGAAAAGACTACAAACTAGCCATTGCAGAATGTAGGTTGTAGAATGGTCTCCCTAGGTTGACAGTAGGCCTGAACCTGTCAGCGTCTGCCGCTTAGTGTTGTCATGCCAAGCAAGACACTTGGGTGTCCCGAGCGGGAATCCTTAGCTCGGGGGTGTTGTGGAGACTGTTGTGGCTATCTTGGTACTGCTACTTGGCAAGCAGGTCTTGTGGCTTCCTCATTGGCTCAATCCGAGAGATATGTCTGGATGATCTTGCTACGCTGTCACCTCGTGATGGACTAGGCGAGGCCGGCTTTGTAGGAAGGATACCGGGGTTACCTCGCTGTGCCACTTTCTGGTAGGCAAAATGAAGTTTGCGAAGTGCCTTAGGCGTGTTTGGGGTTGCGAGCTCGCGAGGCCATTTTTGTATATAACATAAGCCCCCCAACTCTCAGTTTACTTTGCGGACCGGGAGTTGTAAGTTCCCGAGGCTGGATTCATATCTTTAGTCAGTGTCCTCCCTTGACCAAAGTGTCATGTCAGATGTCATTCCATTTTGCTTTAGGCCATGCTTTCTTCTGTTTACCGTTTTTGGCCGTTAGCATGGCATTGTTGCTCATTTTGAGCCATTGGATAAAGATCAGGTCAGAAACCTCCTGGATTCTTCAAAAGGCCGAGTGGGTCTATTTATAGCCTGGGGCATTCTCTCTTTCATCCCAGAGGTACTGAATGAAGGAGACTGAAGAGCCCCCTGTGCTTCGGTGTCTTGGCTTTCGATGAAGCTTGCTGGGATATGGATGGCTTGTTGTAGAGTGTTGGGAGACATGGATAGCCTGTTGCATGTGGCTCAGTCATAGGATCCACGAGATGGGCTCCTAGGGGATCTTGTGCTGACTTTGGGCCACCTCCTCCGGCTATTACTTGTGGCGCAGCACCCTAGCCAGGTGACTACAACTTTTGGATTTGCTCTTAGCCTAGCTCAGGGGGACGCACCAGAGGGAATAAGTAGGAAGAACTGGGAGTTGATGTCCTTCCTGTAGGCACGAGCTCAATAATCGATCTTCTGTTCTTGTCAGAATGGTTGTGCCGGGTTGTTGAGCTTCTTGCCCTCGTTTCTTCACTTCTTCTTTTGAATCTAATTTTGCCTCGCTTGGATGAGGTTTTTTGTCGCATGAGCTTTTCTTCTTTCAAATGCTATAATAGAGGCTCTGCACATTATTATATGTAAACTTCTAATGATTAATGAAATGCTCCTTTCTGCCAATCTGCTGTGCTTTATTTTTCTGGCTGCTTGATCTGTTATAAGCAAGAGAGTGGGGTCACATGTGAGTGACACCTGAGAAGTCTTGTTTAAGACATGAGAGATACATCCACATAAGAGCTGTGGGAAAATGTGTGGAAGTTGTGATGACTTATTTTGTTTAAGTTTTCATTTTGGTTTCATCGTAGCAAGGTGAAAATTGTTTGCCAAAAAAAGATTATGAAGTAGTGCTGTAGCGAGGTGAGAACCGTTCACTGTAGCGATTTTGCAAAGTAATGCTGTAGCGAGGTGAGAACTGTTCGCTGTAGTGATTTTGCAAAGACGGAGTGAAAATTTTTGTCTAGATAATACTTGGCCAATCAACAACTTGTATTGATTCAAAATACCATAGTTGGTACAATCGATAACAAATGAGTGTTAAAGGATCAAAATATGGTTTTGATGGAGGGCTCGGGCTCTTGGGTGATAACTCGCTAAGCCTATTGAGCATACTGTCCCGATGGTCCTACCACATAATCCTATAGTCGTCCCCTTCTGATGAGGCCTTCAATGGCATTTTTCAGTGCATGGCACTCTAAGGTGGTGTGTCCAGCCTCGTTATGATAAGCACAAAATCTGTTCTGGTCTCTAGACTTGGCGGGTACCCTCATTGGCCTAAGCCTTCCGAAGTCCTCGTT
Organism: Saraca asoca; assembly: GCA_026873985.1. Taxonomy (NCBI): domain Eukaryota; kingdom Viridiplantae; phylum Streptophyta; class Magnoliopsida; order Fabales; family Fabaceae; genus Saraca; species Saraca asoca. The sequence goes on from JANHAO010018897.1 coordinate 6,201, forward strand.
ATGCCTTTCTGCGGTGAAGATTTTGTCTTGTGTGTCTGACAAGATATTGTAGCTCTTGAAGCGGCCTTCGAGTCACTAAGGTTTTGCCTTTTCGTGAGATGAGGAGTGGGGTTATCGTGACTCTCACTACCTTTCTTTTTACTCGTGGCAGGACCACTATGGCCCGCTTTATGCCTAGATTCCTCCATTCTGAAGGTTTCTTCCCATCTTATTTGTTTGGATGCCTGATCATAGAATTTAGTAAGGTCTCGAGTGGGGGACTTGTAGAGGCTCCTGTACAATTTGCCGTCTTTGTGAAGTCCCACTGAGATAGCCGTCAGAATGCTTTCCTCTGAGGGATTCTCCATGGAGTTAGCCTCATGCCTGAATTAGGCCATATAGTCTTTGAGCAACTCATCCTTGCACTAGAAAATCATCGCGAGGTGGCAAGGAGGCATAAGTTGCTTCTTCAGTGCTCGGTATTGGTAAACAAATCTCCTTTGGCATTCTTCCTAGCTATCGATGCTACGAGCAGGGAGGCACCTGAACCATGCCCGAGGTATTACCCCTAATGTGGTGGAAAAGATGCAGCACTTCACTAAGGGATCGATTGTCTGGAGGTCCATTTAAGTGTTGAACGTGTCTAGATGATCACTTGGGTCACCGTTCCCGTCATACAGCGGGATAGCAGGCACTTTAAGTTTCTGTGAGATAGGTTGCCTCTCGATCTCCACAGAAAATGGTGAGGTCTCCTCATTATGAGGTTAATGGTTCTAAGGCTACGGATGCTCTTCTAGCTGTTCGAGCTTGCGAAAGACCTTTTCCATTGTTGGGCATTGTCCTTCGCACTAAGGGGCAGAGCTTTCTGCTTACTGCGAGCCCCTCAGTCGCTTACTATTACGATCGTCGCAAACTTTTCTCGAGCTTCCTCACGAAGCTACTGGAGTTGTGCCATGACTTCCTCTTGTCTTTATGCATTCTGTGCTTGTGCCTAAGCGAGCACCTTGAGAGTTTCAGCTAACTCTCTGATTGTGTTTTTGAGTGCTGATCGAGACTGATTGGGAGTCTGTGCTTCTTAAGTTTCCAGCGCAGTGACGTGCTGCTGAGGAGCTGGAATGGTAGAACTCCGAGTCGTTCTTCCTCTGGCCATTGTTGCATTACAAAATGTTGACAGTGAAATCTGGTTCATACGGAAGACCTAAACTTCAGCCAACGGAGAAGAGTTCGAGAATCCAATGCTGCTTTCGAAGTGCAGAAGAAGATAGGTCGAGAGGAAGAAGGGGTGAAGAGACGGTGAGTTTAACGTGGTTCAGCTAAATCTGAGCAGCATCGGACCTTACATCCATGGCGTAGATTCTATGAATGTAAGAGTTACTATTTATAGAGTTGGCCTCTTCTCGCTCTTCTAACAAGGCAATTCTATTTATAGAGGAGGGAGGAGTTACATGCATTAATTATAAGCTACAATCGTGTTACATCAAGTTATAAAATGAGAAAAGACAGGAAAAGACTACAAAGTAGCCATTGCAGAATGTAAGCTGCAGAATGGTCTCCTTAGGTTGACAGTAGGCCTGAACCTGTCGGCATCTATCGCTTGGTGTTGTCATGCCAAGCAAGACACTTGGGCATCCCGAGCGAGAATCCTTAGCTCGGGGGTGTTGTGGAGACTGCTGTGGCGATCCTGGTACTGTTACTTGGCAAGCAGGTCTTATGGCTTCCTTGTCGGCTCGCTGGGTCGTTGCCCTCGCTAGGCGAGGGTAGCTTCGAGAGATATGTCTGGATGATCTTATTGCACTATCGCCTCGTGATGGATGAGGTGAGGCCGGCTTCATGGGAAGGATACTGGGGTTACCTCACTGTGCCACTTCTGGTAGGCAAAATGAAGTTTGCAAAGTGCCTTAGGCGTGTTCAGGGCTATGAGCTCGCGAGGCCATTTTTGTATATAACAGAAAGAATATCTAATTTTACCACAACTAAACAAATATGTGACACTTTAGAAGTAGCACATGCTAGCACAACACAAGTTAAAGTTTTTAAGGTTCATGTATTAGTTTCTTAACATGAAATGTTTGAAATGGAAGAAGGAGAATTTATCAAGGACCTTATTCAAAGATTTACTACTATCACTAACCAGCTTATGCTTCTTGGTAGAACATTTGACAATGCAAATCTACTGGACAAAATTTTAAGGTCTCTAATAGAAAAATGGCAACCTAAAGTGACAGCCATCAAGGAATCACTTAAAATGGGAATGCCTACCATTCAAGAGCTCCATGAAAATTTGGAAGAACATGAGTTAAAGCTGAAAAGATATAAAAAGAATGGTGATGATAAAAAGAAGAGAACTTGGCACTTAAAGTTGCAAAGATATCTAATGATGAAGAAGAATCAGACAATGATGAAGATGTAGATAAAAAATAAGATATGGCCTTGTTGAGCAAAAAGTTGGAGAAAATTCTCAAAGAAAAAAGAAATAGAGAACAGAGAAAAACTGCACCACAAAGAAGAAATGAGAATAAAACTGATCAAGGAAATTCCATTAACACTACTCCAACATTCTTTGAATGCAAGAAACCCAGACATATTAAATTGGATTGTCCTGTGTACCTAAAAAGACAATTGGAAAATGAAAGGAAGAAAAGGAAATTATCCTTTAAGAAAGCCGACTTAGCTATTTGGGGAGATGAGAATGTTGATTTTAGAGAAGACGAAGAAAAAGAAAAAGAAGCATTCCTCTATCTCATGGCTAAAATAGATGAAGACAATGAGGTATTTGAAAATCAATCCTTATTTTGCTCCAGTGATGATGATAATTCTAGTGATGATAATAATAATGATAAAGAGACTAATGATGTATGAATTAAACTTTATGATTCATTAGTGAAAGCTAAGAAAGAGTTAAAGCATGCTAAAATTGAAAATGAAAGCCTACTTAAGCAAATCAGTCAAATTGAATAAGAAAATAGTGATTTAGATGCTTTAGTTAAAAAACTGTTAAGTGAAAGTAAGACTTGTGATAGTTGTAAAGCCTATATATCTGAAATAGATAGCTTGACAAAAACTTTACAAGGCTTTATTAATAGTAAGATAAGACTCAACAACTTTTTAAATGATCAAAAAGATTTTCAGAATAAGAAAGTCTTAGGTTATAAGCAACAAAAGAAAAAGAGAATAAAAAGGAACTATGGTTACATTACTTGTTTCTATTGTAATCATAAAGGACATCATATTGGATATTGTCCATACAGGAATGGAACTTGTGTGTTGAAATCAAATGAAAAATTAGTTTGGTTACTTAAAGCATCCATTTCTAATAGAAATTATACTATGCTTACAACAAATCTGGACCCAAGATCAGTTGGGTACCACCAAAGCAAGTATAATTTTTGTTTTGTAGTTTTGTGGATAGTAGTTGCTCTCATTGCATGACTAAGAATGTTAAACCCTCATTTTCAGTATATTTTGAAACTTTTTTTTTAATCTTTTTATGCTTATTTGTATTGTACATTGCAAATTCAAACTTAGGCATTGGAGATTCCCCTGAGTTTGTTTCGTAGGTACTCAATGTGAGGATTAAGTCTTCAATGGTATTAAATTGTTCATTAACTGGTTAACGGCCTATGGAAACCATTTTGAAACAAACTATATGGAAACTATTTTTAGGACTTCCAAAATCAATTCACTAATTGATTTGAATTTTTCCAGGATTTATTTGAGTTTATGAATCAATTCACATATCAAAAACATACACTATGAATCAATTTATAAATCAATTCACAAAATTTTTAAACTTTGGGGAAGATTTCAAAATTGTTAAATTTTTTTAATGAATATGCATGAATCAATTCTAAAATTGATTCACATAAGAATCTTGATTAACAACTCATACTATAATTGATTTGCTCTTAAATATTTGCTCACTAAATCAATTCATGAATCAATTCAAAGCGTGATTCTATATATATGAAATGATTTTGACTTTATGTCACAATTTTCTTTCTGTCAAAACCCACAAAATCTCTCACTCAAAACTTGACCCCCAACAACTATTTACAAAAATTTCTTTTATAGAAATGTTAGATACTCCAAATCTAACATTTCTATCTAATCAATTTCTTCAAAACACCCTAAAATCCAAAGATCCCAAATCTAACCCTAAAACCCTAGATCCTAGAAATCTTAGCAAAATGTTGAAGAGAATCAAACTTCCAACAAGAAGAAAGGAAAAATCAATTGCTCAAACATCCATACCAATAGAGGAGGAGTCTTACTTGAATTCACCAAGTGAGTATGCTGTCTTTTTTCAATTGGCAAATAGAAAGATAGAACCTCTTGAGTGTTTTAGTGAACAATTGTTAGAAACTACTCACCTATCTAGATTGCTAGCGAAATATAGGTTAGAAAAACTTTTAACATGTAAAGGAAATACTTATTCTGGGCTAGCTAGGATGTTCTATGCAAATTTGGCTTGTGGTGATGATAAGATATCTTGTTATATGATGCATAAATACATAGTAATAGATTTAAGTGTTTTAGCAAATGAATTTGGCATGGATGCATTACCACTAAAGCTTACTACAGGATCCTTTCTTGATTATAGTAAGGAATCATCCATTAGGATGCTCTTTTCTTATTCCACCCCAAAGAATAGAAGTGGCAAACTACTCATTACTAGCTTATCCCCTGAAGATAGGATCTTACACTATGTTTTGTGCAAGGTGATACTTACAAGAATCACCAATTTTACACAAATTGTGGAGGATGAATTATTTTTGATATGGATAATTAAAAATCAATTTGATTTTAATATGCCTTATTTTATAATCAAATATCTGGCTGACTAATCTAGGAGGATAGATATTAGATTCCTCCCTTATAGTATGATCCTTACTCTATTACTTGCCAAATTCACATTAAAACTTTATGATGAACACCAATTTTTGCCAATAAATTCAACTACTATAATAAATGCATCATATCTACACAAGATGGGTTTGAAATAAAATAATCAAGGGAAATGGACTAGGGAACGGTTACAAATTCCTTAATCCACTGAAAGAGCCATTAGCTTAGGAGGAGCTGGGCTGTCCAATAAGGTTAAAGCAAAATTAATTGAGGAAATGCAAAAATATTCACACACATATAATGGATTGAATGGATAGACATCAAACTATGATTGAGTCAATGGATGATCGCCTAGCATATTTGGAAATTGAGCTCCAGAAACATTGCAATCAGGTTAATGAGTAGTTTAATTCTATTGAAACTCGGTTGCATGAAATTTCACAGCAAATGCAAGAATATGATGAGAAGGATGAATTGCAAAGAATGGATGATCAAAACCCTCCACCAGCTTGAGCATGCTATGTATTGATGACCATATTCTGTATTTGTATTTTGTATTCTAAATTTGATCTTGTATTCTGAATCATGATATTATGTTTTGATATTGGATTTTGTATTCTGATTATATATAATTGAATTTTGGATATTTTGGATTTTGATATCATATTATGATTTTTGATTGAATTCTATATTACTTTTGTTCTAGATTTTTGTATCATGATATTTGGATTATCTACTATATTTTGTTCTATTCTAGTTACTTTATGTTCTTTTTGGTACATTAATTTTTTATGGATGCAGTATTGCTTTTTGATGTGCCAAAAGGGGAAGAATAAAGAATTTTAGATAAGATCTTAAAAGGGAGAAATAAATATATTTTAGATAAGAATTTAGCTCTTATACTAAATTAAAAAGAGGGAGTAAATAAAAAAAATAAATAAGATGAGCAAATAAGAAGATGAGTATGATATATGAATAAGATGAGTAAGAGTCAATTTAAAAGAGGGAGTAATCAATTTTATCAAAATGAAATTTTTGAAAAACTCCATGATTTTGAAAAATTTTAATAGATTTTTTGAAAAAATTTGATTTTTATCTAAAATTGATTGTCATCATAAAAAAGGAGGAGATCATTAGCCTTGCTAGGGATATTACTTTGCTATCTAACGTTATTTAGTTTTGATGTTGAAAAATAAGTTCATGTGTTTAAAATTTGCTAATTGATTGTAGGATCAAAGTATGCGATTCAAGAGATCCACATTAGATTTAGTAATTTTTTTTATTTTAATTAGGATCTTTTGTAAGTGTGTTTGAATCCATTTTGATCCAACCAAATAAGTTTCTTAAAATAGATATTGAGGTAGAAATAAATCAATTGAAATGAGTTTAAAATTAAATGTTTTTCAAACTAAATTTTTAAATAATTTTCATAAGTGCAAGTTTTATAAAAACTATTTTTTAATATGTGAATCGATTCATGAATCGATTTATATTGAAATCTTGTGAAACTATGCTTAAATCGATTCAATAATTAATTCTTGAAGAAATGTTTTGGAAAATGTTTTTTTTTTTACCAAAGGTTAGGAATTTTCCTAAATTGATTAAGTAATCGATTAATGACTTCTTTACATTACACTGTAAATTAATTCATGCATCGATTCTATCATGAAGTTCTTTATGATCTTCATAGGCAAATTAATTCACAAATCAATTCATTAGTTAGTAACTGCTCTGAATCAATCCATGAATCGATTCATAAACTGAAAGTTATTTTTCAAATGTCGATTACCACACTATAAATATCTCCTAACCCCATTTCAAACATAACATTTTCATAACACTTATCATATCAGCAACTATGAAAAACAAAGAGAAAAACCATAGCTATAACTAATTCATCTTTACCTCATCAAATATCATTTGATCAAAGTTTCTTGGATTAATGATGTAGAACTCACACTAGATAATTGAGATTTTCATCTCAATTTTGGTATTGCATTTTCTACTCTTAATTCTTGGTTTAGTTTTTAGACTTCTAGGTTGATAGAAATATAAGGCACAGAGGTAGAGGTTGATCATCCCTTTGCATCTTTGTTAATTGTGAGGTTAATCATAATTAGTTGAAGGTGTAGAGAATTCTTGTAGTATCCTCTTTGATTATGAGGTTGATCATAGTTAGTTAGAGATAAATGAATTTTTGTATCTAGGTTAACAAGAGCCCAGTTAAGTTTTGTGTATAAACTGGTTTGGAAGATGTTGACGTCGAAATTCGGTTCGTACGGAGGACCAAACTTTAGCCAATGGGAAAGGATTCAGTGGACTCCTATCCTGCAACCTGATGTTTAAACAGAGGAAGAAGAAGAAGAATATGCAGCAGACAACACAGTTTTTTAACGTGG
>JANHAO010018898.1:0-13417 GCA_026873985.1 Saraca asoca
AAAATTAAAAAAAAAGAAAAAGAAAATACAAAAGACCATTTTCATTTGCATGGGCCAAAGGCCCTGGAAATTCATTCAACCAAACAAACCCCCCCCCCCCCCCCCAAAATAAAAAAAAGAAGAAGGTAAAACATTTTTTTAAATATTTCATTTAGATTAGTGTCTCGTGAATTCAATAATGCATTTTTGTTTTACATAATTCAATAATGCATTTATGATGAGACAGTCCAGCTGGCCATGCAATCCGACATTTGCAATTTCATACAACACATGCAATAATTGAAGAGATAAGATCCATAATACATTTTTAGAGTCGGCATTTCTATCACAAACATGTTATTCAAAACTAAATTTCTCCTGAAGAATCAGTAAAATTTGAGTATAAATATATGCAGCCATTTTCATCCTTAGTATCCCAATTACAAAACTACAATAATGGCTGAGTCTGAATCAATTCCAATTCTAACAAAGTGTGATTCAGAGATTTCAGTCCATTCGTTGGACGAAATGATAGAGCAAAGTATGGGAAATTTGGGTGGACAGAGTTCTTACAATCCATCCTCGTAACCCCAGTTTTGTTCTTCGATTCACAGCAGTCATTCGTCAGCATCTACTCTGATGCACACCCAACATGGCACTGCAATGAAAACAGACACCACATTATGCAACTCAACTTCTGATATGTGCAAGCTCTCGGAGTCCTCTTGGTCTTGGGATGGACCACAGGCTTACCTCAATCTTCTTTCTTCATGGGATCCTTCATTGGAGAGTATATTCTGGCCACATTAAGTGATTCGTCTCTTGTAGTGGCAAAGTTGCATGTTTTCAATGTGGGTGTGTGGCCAATGACTTTGTTAAAATCTCATGTAATGTTTTGTTTAAGGTACCTCTATTCGTTTTTAAATTTTTCTTCATTGAAATATTGAAATATATCATATTAAAGTCAAAAATTAATTATAATTTATGAGACTTTATTATTTTTAATTGAATTTGTTCATTTTTTTTCTATTATTAAAAAAATTATTAAATTCATTTAAAAATAACTTAATAAAATATGATTAATTAATTGTGTGATTTTTATACTATCCAGATTCTAATAAAATGTAATTTATTTTAAATTACAATGCAATATTATAATTTTAAAAAATATATTAATTATAATAATATAATTTAATTTTTAATATTTTATTTTATTTAGCCTACTGACACCAGTGTCTTGGCTCCGCCACTACTTTCTTGGTCGAAAAAGCTTTCTCTTCCTTTCCTTATTCACAATGTGTGTAACTTCTTTTGCCCTTATTTTGTTCTAAAATTTATTTGTGATTTTTGCCGTTCCTCTTAGGGAGCTTCAAGTATGGTGCTGCTTAAAAAAAAAAGCCGCCAAAAGATGGCGGTTTGGGGTCGGAGTTTGGGCTTTTTCCTCCTTCACATTAGGGTCTCTTTCCTTTCCTGCCATAGCTTATTTAAATAGAGATTCCTCATGGAGATCTCTCTACCTTTTTACGTCAATTCCATCTATATTTTACTCTATTTGGCTTATTTTTGTCCTTGAAAGCTTCTCACGCAAGGCAGAGAAAATGAAGCTATGGCAATACTTTAAGGATTTACTCCAACAAAGGATGGAAAAAATCTAACTTCAAGCCTATTAAAAATGCCTTCGGAAATTCCAAATCGGTCGAATTTCTGCCTTTACTCATCAATACCAGTTCGTTGGAGAGAACTTGAGCGTTTCAAGGAATGTTGACACTCACTGGGGCAAATTGCTCGGATTTAGATAAAACTCAGCAAAAACATAAAGTATGAAGACCATGTGGTGTGAGTTTGCGAGAAAATGCACTTATAAATTATTTTTCTTATTTTTTTCCCATCTTAAGGACGTTTATATAATTTTAACTAAGATAAAGAGTAGATAAATATATGGTTATGATCCTTAAATTTTTATCTTCGTGTTGATATATTATAGCGCATTAAAACTCTTTCAAGCTAAGAGAAAATCCCTTATGTCAATCCAAAAAAAAAATGTCTACTAGTGTCATTAAGGTTTTGCCTTAGAATACTTTTTAAGGAAATATTGGGTGACCCAAGTGGGTATTAAAGCACTAATCTAGGGATAAAAGTGTATAGCTTGGACGTCCCCTAAACACGTGAAAGTCTTGTGATGAGACTTTTATGTGGACAAAAGAATGCAACACTTTGGTGAATAAATCAAACTAAAAGTAAATTTGTGAAATTATGTGTTAAAAGTACATAATTTATAGTTTAACATTTTTTTTCAATAAAAAATAATGTCAATAAGTGTATCACAGTAAGTATTTTAATTTTATTTTGTGGCTAAAAGGTAATTTCCCATTTTTACCATTTTCCTTTTCTTTTCTTTCATTGTTTTTTTCTGTTTTTTCCTCCTTTCTGACGCACACCAGACCCAATTCCCTTGTCTCCTAAATGGCTTCAGTGCCCTACTTTCCCTTCTTTTTTTCTTTCAACCAATTCACATCTCTTTTTTGATCAGAAATTCTTCTCCTCCGATCACCTCTCTAAGCTACTGTTGCTCCCACTATCTCTATTTCCTTCTTCCTTTAAGCTATCGTTGCTATCTTGCTTTACCGGAAGTGCACCACAATAACTTCAGTCTATCCTTGCTTTAGTTTTGGTCAATTCTTGCTTATCCTCTACATCAACTTTGACCTATTTTTGGTCTCATATTTGGCTAGCCCAGCTATCTCCAACTAACCTAGCTTCCTTCGACCAGCCAACTTCCTTTAACTAATCTTGCTTGTTGGCCTAGCTCAGTTTTTGGTGAGCCTTGTGGGGTGCTACGGGACAGCTCATCCCTTTCCTTTCCTTTACTCAGCTAATGGTACCAAGTTGAAACCCCAACACAATACTTATCTAGTGACAAATTGTGCACTTTCTTTCATTTAATTTTCTTTTGTTTTGAGACTAGATTTAGACAATTAATAGATCTTGATTTAAATTTAAAATAGAATATAAGAGTTGGATGAAGACCAGCTTATTAGGGTTTTTGTCATCTAGAAAGAAAAAAAAGAGAGAAGAAGAGAATTTTAAAATCATCTTACCATCTAGAGGCTAGTGGATGATTTTCTCCCCTCTATACGTATATAAGACATACACAAAAATGTTTTATGCATCATCTGGAATTGAAACTATGATGCCTTTCTCTTATTAAACAAATTGGAATATGCATCAATATTAACATCCAAAAGAGGGTTTTGTATTGTAGCATATTGTGCATGAGTATATATCATAGACGTATAATTCTTATTATAAGAGTAGACCATTCACTTTTTGTTTCCATCTATACGATACATGAATATGTGTGTTTGGCTATTTTAACATTGAAGCACATTGCTATACATCCTCAAATGAAATTGAAATCTTACAAGATACTTGTATTAAAAGAGGACATTGTAATGTTGCTGCAAATTCTACACGTAGTTTCAAGAGGGAGAAATTTGATTTATGCCCTTTATGTTTGAACTGTACTTTACAAAAAAAAATGGAGTTAATAAATGTGCTTCCTTTGAGAGGTTGTGGCATTTTACAAATTAGTTGTGAACTTTAAAAAAAAAATGGGATCCTTTGGAAATTCCTTAAAAAACCCTCAAGTGCACTTGTGATTACAATTATATCTGTTGGAGGAATAAAGGGATAATATCTATTAGAAGAATAAGGTGAATAATGATGATTGATATCTATTAGGTAAGGTTGCTTTTAGGAATTACCCATTGGATTTTAATTGTATACAAAAATTTTGAATTCTTTTTTGACTACTTGAAAATCTATGGAGTAAGAGCAATATTACTGGTTTTCTTCACTGAATTGTTTGACAAGTATTTTAGATAATAAAGTGATACTGTGCTTGTTACTAACTATTTCAGATTTGATAACATGCTTAGGAATTGATGTTTATATGTTTTACTACCTCACTTTTGAACATGAATTGTAAACTAATCGCTAGTTTCCTAGGGAATTATCTACTCACTAGATTTCTTAGAAACTCACTCTGATTTTCTTTTATGTTTTTAGAGCCTGAGTCCACTCCTATTGTTCACTTACATCCATTTGGACCTAAGTCTACTCCTTGATTGGGTAAACTTCTTTTGTGGAGTATGAACATATATTGATAGTGGCATTTTAGCAATTGGTATAATTGAGTCGTCTATATATTTGTGTCTGGTTGTAGCCCAATAGTTAGTGTACATTATGATGACTAGCCTTCTATGGTATTTTGTTTAACTATACAAGTTGTGAATATGGCATATGGTCCTCAGCTATTGTATTGGCTTAATGCCTAGTGTCTGGAAAAAAAGGAAACTCTAATAAATTTTTGTTAGAAATTTGATAAAGTATTTTGATAAATGTGTCTGTGTTGTTTAGATTTATCCTTATTTCCTACATGTTTTATACTTGTCTGGTCACACTAACATTAATGATTTTACTGCATTGTTAGGCTTGTAAAGAGTTACCTATTAGTGATCTTCTATGTCAATCATATGCCATGGATCAGGGCATGATAAAGTTGGTATCAGAGCATGGTCTAAAGTCCAAGTACATTATTAAATGTCTCTAACTACTAAAGTGGGATAGATATATTGAGTTCATATTAGTGTGCCTGGGAGTAAGAAATATGAATAAGGATATGTTGATTCCTACTCCATGAAATATGCTAAAAATCTCTACAATTCCTAAATCTTTTATTTCTATTTATATACATATCTAAATATTGCTTAAACAAATCCTTCTGCTTAATAATAAGGAGATGCCACCTGGGACTAAATCTTTGGCTCATATTGGACGTTAATGTGCAGAAGCGTCTAAGAAACCTTCACATAAACCATCTTTTTCACCACCGCCACCTTAAGGTAGAGGTAGAGCTAAAGGCCGAGGTCGTGCTAGGGGCTAAGGCAGGGTTGCACGTGAAGAAGTGCAATAAAAAACTTATTAGAATGAGATAGATGCTCCTTCTACTTCTAGAGCTTCAATAGACCCTTTTACTTCTGATGCCCCAATGTGGGCAAGAAATTTGCAAAGAGTTATAAATGAGTTTGTCAACGAACTGACTCAATAAAGACTTCAGAGACAACAACATGAAGGGCCAACAACACATTTACGACCACCCTTTCCACCTTCTAGAGGGCCAACACCTATGAACTTTAGAAACTATCTTCAAAAGTTTCAAAAGCTCAAACCTCCTCATTATTCAGACATTGGGTCTTTAATGGATCTTCTCTTATTTTTGGATCAAATTGAGTAATTGTGGTGAGTCATTGAGCACTTAGAGGATATTGTTATAAGGCTGGTGGGATTCCAGCTACACAGATCACCTATGAATTGGTGTCGAGGCTGAGAGAGTCATAGATCAACAGAGGAAAGAGTAAACACTTGGGAAATATTTCATATAGCTTTCCTACAATAATTCTTTCTTGAAAGGTAACGATATACATAATTACAAGAATTTAACAATTTAAAGCAAAAAAGGTCAACTGTCTCTAAGTATGCTGCCCAGTTTCTTTACTTATCTCAGTTTGCCAAGCACATGATCCTAATGGAGAGGGACAAGGCCAAGAAATTTATTGATGGCCTTAATGATAATTATTTCAATGTTATTCCAGTTTCTGAGGGCATTACGCATGAACAAGTTTATAACCGAGCCATAGAATTAGAAATGAGATTTATGGAAAGAAAGAAAGGCTCAAAGTAGTGTAAGAAAAAGATTAAGATATGATAGTACAAATGAAGATTCTAGAAGACCATCATCTTTGGCTTCTAGTGCACCTCCTTCATGGAGGCCTAATGTGTCATTTCCCCATAGAATCTAGGTAGAAGTAATTTAAGTAGAAGACTAGCAGGTGTCATTTCTTTGAGTTATTGCACTTTTAGAGGATCTAGCTCCAATTATCCTACTCTGATTAAACCTAAAGCACCAGGACCATGTCAAAATTGTGGAAAAATTCATTTGGGGGTTTGCAAATGAGAAACCATAGCTTGCTTAAGATGTGGTTAGATGGGTCATATAGTGAGAGATTGTCCTTATCCAATAGCCCTGCCTAGTGGTAATAGGGCCATAGGTGTATAAAGAAATGTTTTGCCCCAATCTGTAGCATCAGCAAAACCTCCACCATCTAAGTTTGGTGGGAAAGGGGGACGTAGAGAATCTTTTGGTAATGGTCATTGTAGTGGACAAAGAGCTACTGCGAGTGTATGCTTTGACTAGGCAGGATGCCTAGGCCTCCAATGTGGTAGTCACAGGTACTTTATTAGTTGATTTTACTTCAACTCATGTGCTATTTGATCTGGTTGCAACCTACTCATTTATCTTTACTTATCTTACACTATGACTTACTAGACCTTGATTTCCTTTAGAATCATAATTGTTGGTATCTATTCCTTTGGGTTAAACATTGACTGCTTGTGATAAGGTATTTTCTTATGGAATTGATATGCATGGGATTGTTTTACCTGTTGATTTGATTGTGTTAGATATGGTTAATTTTGATATTATCCTGGCATAGATTGGTTATCAATACATTATGCATGTGTAGACTGTCACAATAAGTTGGTTAGTTTTTATATACTAGATAGAGATTTCCTTTTACTTCAGGGAGATGGGAGTGATATTCCTATTAACCTTCTTTCTGCTTTGAGTGCTAGAAAAATGATTATAAAAGGATGTGAGGCTTATATATTAAGGACACAGAACAATTAGAGCAGAAGCCAGAAAGTGTACTAGTGGTTCAGGAGTTCTTAGACATTTTTCCTAAACAGCTATTTGGAATGCCACTAGAATAAGAAGTTGAGTTTTGTATTGAAATTGCTCCAAGAACCGGCCCCATTTCTATCCCATCTTATCAGATGCCACCAACTGAATTAAAAGAATTGAAATTACAATTGCAAGACATAGTGGCCAAAGGTTTCATTTAGCCCAGCACTTCATCATGGGGAGCTCTAGTGTCATTTGTAAAAAAGAAGGATGGAACTTTGAGGTTGTATACCGATTACAAATAGTTAAATAAAGTCATAATGAAAAATAAATATCCATTGATGAGAATTGATAACTTATTTGATCAACTTCAAGGTGCCCAATACTTTTCTAAGATTGATTTGCATTCATGCTATTATCAGTTGTGAATATGGAAGGAAGACATTCCAAAAACAGCTTTTTGTACTCGGTACAGTCACTATAAATTTTTGGTGATGTCTTTTAGGTTGACTAATGCTCTTATAGCTGTCATGGATCTGATGAACAAGGTTTTCTAACCTTTCCTTAATCACTTTGTAATTATGTTCATCGATGATATTTTGGTGCATTCCCGTAATAACCAAGCACATGAGTAGCACCTCAAGAGAGTTTTGCAAACTCTTAAAGAACATCAATTGTATGCCAAATTTTTGAAGTGTGAGTTCTGGTTGTCCAGTTTAACTTTCCTATGACACTTGATTTCTAATGAAGGTATCAGCGTAGATCCCAAGAAGGTGGAAGCAGTCCAAAATTGGCCTAGACCCACCTCAATGATTGAAATTCATAGCCTTTTGGGTTTGGCTAGATATTATTGTCATTTTGTGAAGGATTTCTCTCGGATTTCAGCCCTATTAACCAAGTTGACTAAAAAACATGCCAAATTTGTGTGGTGTGATTCCTATAAAGCAAATAGTTAGTGACTCAAGAAATGTTTGACTACAACACCAATGCTAGCATTACCTACAAGTGGTGGAAACTATACCATTTATTATGATGCCTCCAAGATTGGCTTTAGATGTGTTTTAATGTGACAAGGAAAAATTATAACCTATGCATCTTAGCAACTTAAGAAGCATGAGTAGCATTATCCTATCCATGATTTGGAGATTGCTACAATGGTGTTTGCATTAAAAATTTGGTGCCATTATCTTTATAGTGAGACATGTGAGATTTACACTGATCACAAGAGTTTGAAATATATTTTTGAGTAGAAAGACCTAAACCTAAGACAACATTGCTGGAAGGAACTTGTAAAGGACTATGATTGCTCTATCTTATATCATCCAAGCAAGGCTAATATGGTAGCTAATGCATTAAGTAGGAAATCTATAGGGAGTCTTGCTCATATTGATGTACACAAGAGACCAATCATTTGAGAGTTATATAAAGTGGAAGCCCATGAAATCCAATTACAAATATCAGAACGTGGGATATTGATGACATATGTGCAGGTACAATTTCCACTTGTTGATCAAATTATAACTGCACAGGCTCAAGATGTGAATGTAAATAGGCTGCTTGACAAAATGAAAAAAGAATTAGATTCAGGCTTGACAAGAGATGATGGAGGAGCCTTAACTTATCATGGATGGATATGGGTGCCTAATGTTGATAACTTGTGACAACAACTTATGCATACAACCCACTTATCATCTTATGCTATGCACTCTGACACTAATAAGATGCATTAAGATTTGAAAATAGTTTATTGGTAGGAAGGAATGAAATGTGACATAGTAGATTTTGTTAACCAATGTCTCATATGCCAACAAGTGAAAGCTAAATACCAGAGACCTGAAGGCTGACACCAAAATTCAGAGATTCCTGAGTAGAAGTCGAAAAAAGTTACCATGGACTTTCTTACTAGACTACCAAGAACTCCAAAGGGCTATGATTCTATATGGGTAATTGTTGGTCATTTAACAAAGAGTGCCTATTTTCTTCTAGTGAATACTATTTATTCAACTTCCTAGTATGTCCAATTGTACCTAGATCAAATTGTGTCACTTCATAAAGTCCTGTTGTCAATCATATCTTACTGAGATATTCAGTTCACTGTATAATTTTTGAAATCCTTTCAAGAAACCTTAGGTTTACAACTCCACTTTAGCACAACCTTCCGCTCTTAAACACATGGATAATCTAAGAGAACAATTCAAGTTCTAAAAGACAAGCTTCAAGCTTGTGTGTTGTAATTTGAGAGTAGCTGAGAGTGATATATACCATTGATTGAATTTGCCTATAACAACAGTTATCATTCTTAAATTCAAATGGTTTTCTTTGAAGCATTGTATGGAATAGATCTCCCATTGGATGGTTTGATGTAGGTGAAACGAGGTTGTTAGGCCCAGATTTGGCTCATGAGGCAAGTAAGAAAGTCAAGATTATCAAAGAAAAATTAATAACAGCTCAGAGCTATTAAAAACCTTATGCAGATAAGAGACGAAGGGATTTATAGTTCCAAGTAGGTGACTAGGTGTTTTTAAAAATATCACCAATGAAAGAAATGATGACATTTGGTAAGAAAAGAAAGCTATAGCCTGGTATGGAGGACCATTTCCCATGATGAAGAGTAGGCATCATGGCTTATAAGCTAAATCTACCTTTAAAATTAGAAAGCATTCATCCTATTTTTCATGTGTTTATGTTGAAAAAGTATATCCTGGATCCATCTCACATCCTTCCACAAATCCCAGTTGAGTTACATAGTCATTTGACCTATAAAGAGCATCCTATAACTATTGTTGACTACCAAATCAGACAACTTGGCTCCAAGGAATATCCCTTTATGGGAAAACTGTGGGAAAGAAGAGATGACTTAAGAACCCAAACCAGATATAGAGGACAAATATCCCCATCTGTTCAAATAGCTTATCGATATGAACCTTCCAATATAACATCATTAGAGCCTTATTTTCAATAGTTAATCAAATATTTTATTTTGATCTTATACAACTCTGCTTATAGAATTCGAGGGTGAATTCTTTTGATGGAGAGAATTTGTAACACTTTAGTAACTAAATCAAAATAGAAGTAAATTTGTGAAATTATATGTTAAAAGTACATAATTTATAGTTTAACATTTTTTTAATAAGAAATAATATCAATAAGTGTATCATAGGGAGTATCTTAATTTTATTTTGTGGCTAAAAGGTAATTTTCCCTTTTCTTTTTCCTTTTCCCCTTTTCCTTTTCTTTTCTTTTTTTTTCTTTTTCCTTTTTTTTCTTCCTTTCTAGTGCACATCAGATCCAATTCCTTTGTCTTCCAAATGGCTTCAGCGTCCTGCTTCCCTTTCTTTTTTTTTTCTTTCAACCAATTCACATCTCTTCTCTGATTAGAATTTCTCCTTCTCTGATCACTTCTCTAAGCTACTATTGCTCCCACCGTCCATGTTTCCTTTTTCCTTCAAGTGGCTACTGTTGCCCTGCTTTACTGAAAATGCACTGCAAATTAGAATGGAATATAAGGGTTAAATGAAGACCTAGTTATTAGGGATTTCATGATCTAGAAAAAAATAAAAGAAAAAGAGAGAATTTTGAAGTCAACTTACTATCTAGAGGTGAGTGGATGATTTTCTCCCCTCTATATGTATATAAGACATACACGAAAATGTTTAATGCATCATCTAGAATTTGAACTATGCTAACTTTCTTTTATTAAACAAATTGGAATGTGCACTAGTACTAACCTCTAAAAAAAGGTTTTGTATTGTAGTATATTGTGTATGAGTATATGTTATAGATGTCTAATTCTGTCACACCCCAATTTAGAGGTCACCAGCACAAGAATAATCCAATGATGTCAACCTACAAACCTAATACACTTTAATGATGCATAAATCTTATTACTTAAAGAAAAATGATAATTGAAAATCCATTCAAAATTTTTGAAAATTCAGTTGCATTAAAGAAAAGGTTTTATCAAAATTTTGATAGAATCTCCTTTTTTTTTTTAGACATTTCCAAGGTCACACACCTATCCAACAGCCTGTAAAAATAGTTTTAGAGATTCTCACATATTTGCCAGGCATCCAAAATAATTACAACAATTTAAAACCTACTTTACACATGCATATATAGACTTTACAATTGTCAATTGGATATCCCAACTTTATGTCTCCAATTCTTATCCTAAAATTTTCATGATATCCAGTAAACCTGAAACAAAAATATATATATATATATTCAAAAAAATGTAATAAGTTTTAATAAAACCTAGTAAGTATATCGTTTACTTTAAATATTATTTATATCATATGATGCACATACAATTTTAACAAAATACAACAATTTACAATTTAGTCAATTTAGACTACTGATTTACCAATATAACAACCATGAATTTATATGATAGTAACATGAATCAGCAATTAAATAGTTATAATCATAATGAATTTGTTATTTAATATATATATATAAAGGGTCATTAACTATTCAACGCAATCAATATGAAGAACTACCATATTGTTAAATTCCAAATGCATCAATTTAAAGTCTCAGCATATGAGAAAACTATCACTTTCTTAGTCATAATTCATCATTAAGAATGGCTTATTATTATTCTTTGGTAAAAAGGGACCTTTTTATCAAATCAATACATTCTCTTTACATAAAGCATTCAAGTCAAACACTTTCAATTCAATTAATTGAAGACATACAAATGAACTAAGAGTTGGATATATGAGCAAGTTTCTTTAAGCAACTTACCATTTAGTTCATAAATCAGTATTAGAGCTCTAATCACCTTATCCGTCCAATAGATATTTTGCCCCTTATCTCTCCAACAGATTTCATGGCCATGTAGGTATCAGTATAAATATTATAAAAAAGTGCTTTAGGAAGTTCTCTAAAGAAGTTGCTCCATGAATTCAATTTTCAATTCACACATAACTCATCAAAACATACACATCCTTAAAATATATATATATATATATATATATTCAATGATCATATTCACATTTAATTAACTAGCTAGCTCATTACCCAAACAATCATATCCTCATTCAAGAAGCCATTTTGAGTTTAATTTATTTGTTAGTTTCTTGAAGAATCTTTTAAAGATCCTTACTTGTTAATTTACACACATTCAATACAATGCTATCATTCAATTAACTAATCATTCAACTCTCTCAATTCCATTTTTTTAAAAAAAGACATTCCAAATAAAACATGAGCATAATTAACATTCATTTATCCCAGTTTCAAAGACCATTGCAATTCAATATTCAATTGAAGCACTATAACCTGCATTCCCTATTTGAAGGACAACTGAAATCAAACAAATAATATATAGCCATAACAATTTCCATTTAGTAATAATTCCTTATGGTTTACATGTACATCAACTTCTCACGATTGGCTCAACTAACACAAATACTAACCATTAAAAGTATTTCAACTCATGTATCTACATGCCAAATCAATAAGAAAACACTAATGGAAAAGTGAGTTATTTTCCCACAAGGTTAACATGTAATCAATAATCATCCCACTTTCTCATTTACAATCTTCAATCTCCAATCTCTCATATCATCACTTTTACTCATTTTTATTTTGGACCAAGTATACCATCCCCTAATATGTAATCTATCCATGAACCAATTCTTACAAACAATTACAGCATCCAATCCCATTCCCACTTATATCTATTTACCAAATCTCATACTAATCACAATTCTCCATTAGTTCACTTTTCATCTTTAATCAATTTATGTAACACATTTACAATTTATTCCTCCATCTACATTTTTCAAATCATGTACTTCCAACACACTCATGAACAATTTCCCTTAAACATTTAACCATATTTTTTTTATTGCCCTTAAGAAATGATGTGCCTATGAAACCGTTAGTAGATCGACCATTCCACTTCCATTTTCCACACTTACTGAAGACTGTAGACATATCACTCCTGCTCTAGCACAACCAACATACATCCTCAAACACAATTTGCGCTTACTTATCTCAGTATGGTCTAGAACAAATACCATAATTCCTATTTAAGCGCTGGAGTAAATAAGTAATTTGCTCACTTCAAATGTCATAATATTTCAATCCTTAGCCATACACATATACCATTCAGTCACCTCACAATATCAATATTTTTTTTTTCCAAAAGCACCCAAATTTTGACATTTGTTTCTCAATTAATCTTTACTCCACATCAACTAATTAACTCACATTTAAGCTAAAAAGTAAGTTATCTACTTACCTCCTAGCAACTTTGTTGAACTCCAGCCACAGCTGATTTTAGCCCCGTTGCTGTTGCTAAAAGGAAAATGCACTTCTGCAGTGGAAGATTGTGGATTCCTAATAACACCAAGTGACTGGTTGAGCATCCTGCGGGAGGACCGAATGGCTACTTCAGCTGCTACACTCCATGCCGTACAGCAAATGTGGATAGATCGGGCTAAAAGAGTGAAGAATGGTGGCTGAGTAATCTTGGGCGTTTTTGGCTGCAGCAGCTTTGCTTCCAACGGTTGGCTTAAATTTGCCCCCTCCTTGTTGAGATCTAACTAGTGACCAACATCCAAAAGGTGTTGCAAACTACTCTATGTTGGTGTTTGTACAAGATAAATACTGTAAAGCGGAAGCAAAAGGAGATCGAATTACCTCCAGCCATTGCTTGGTTCAAGTTGCTGAAGTTTCTGAAGTTTT
>JANHAO010018899.1:0-13421 GCA_026873985.1 Saraca asoca
CCACAGTGGCTAGCATCCCACATCGACTATGTTTGGACGGGGAAAGGTCCTTATAAGGGAGGAATGTCCTCACCTTGCAGACGTGCTTTAAAATCGTGCGGGCTTGGCCCAGAGTGGACAATATCTGCTGGGATCTTATAGTGGTATCAGAGCTGGGTCAAGCCTCTGGTTGATGGGTCGTGGGGGCGCTGGGTCGGGGGGGATGTAAGGAGTTATGCCCCAACATCCCACAGTGGCTAGCATCCCACATCGACTATGTTTAGATGGGGAAATGTCTTTATAAGGAAGGAATGTCCTCACCTTGCAAATGCATTTTAAAATCGTGCGGGCTCAGCCCAGAGCAGACAATATCTGCTGGGACCTTGTACTTGCACCATTGCACATTTACTTCCCCTACAATTGTGGGTAGTTGCCTCTATAACTTTAATGTCTTTGATGATGTTGCCTCTATAGACTATGTGTTCTACCTCTGTAGACTCAACTTTATTGTCCCATCACAAACTCATATGTCACTGTCTTCATAGCTCTCCTAGCTCTGTCATCTTTGCAACTTTACCTGTCCCACTGCCTCTATAATATTCAAGTTGTTACCTCTGTAACTCATGCTTTCCTCACTACCTCTGCAGTTTGCAACACATTGTCCTTGCACAACTCTTAATTCAACTCACTAGCTCTTTAGCTATTGATTTGACTTGCTATCTCTATAACATAAGGGTGTGCTACACTGACAAATAGCCTCACATCCAATGTCCTATATCACCAATGTGAGAGACACAAGTCTCATATTTTGTTCACGTGTAAGTTCCATACCTTGCTCATAAAACATGGCCTATTCGTAAGTCCTATACCTTGCTTACAAGTCTGCTCGCGTTGAGTTCGATCAATCTACTATACTTCCACTGCGCAATTTTCACACTCGATCGGATTCTCCTAACTTTCTCTGAATTGACACCTTCATAGTGTCTTTGACCATCATAGTCTTTTCAAAGTTAATGCTGTCAAGCACATGGTCCTCATGACCTCTCATAAGTTTGTTCACTCAAGTGCTATTTCCTCAAAGATGATATTGGCTCGTCTCTCATGACCTTCATAGCCACTCACTAGTATCATTGCCCTCTTAGTAACTTTTTCGATGATCAGTGCCTTCTCTTTTAGCATTTATTAAGTGATATCCCTTTGAAGACTCCTTTTTCGAGCACATTCTCATGATGGCTCCCCCATATCAATGGTTTTGATGGGGGTTAAGCATTGACTATCCTCTACTGGAGCTCAAGCTTCATTTTACATATGCACGAATAATTGTGAATCTCATCATTATTGCTACAATGTCTATTTTGTGACTATGTAGTACTAGTCTACTATGCCTCAAGGTCATTACCATTACTCTATTATACGACTATATAGCACTAGCTCACTACATTGGTATCATTGCCACTTGTTATGCAACTATAATATGCTAGCTTCTTAGCATCTTGTCTCAAATCTTATGGATTAGTGCTACAACTTGCTCTTTGCATCCACAGATTGTGCATAATGGATCCCTCCTAGATTATCTCTATCCCCTCTAGGTTTATTCCTTTGAGTAAAATTCATGCCCTTTGACACAATTTTGGACTCCTTGAATAAGATTTGTCTATTTAACATATCACAAGAGATATGCCATCCTGTAGGATATGTTGATTGTCTATTGTGGCCAAGCTTTCTCAAGCATAACTGTAGCTTTACCCTTTAAGCTTCACCAACAGCTAATATGTTCCTTATAGACATGGTCAAGTTTTCTCCATAAGACCAGGGTTTCTCTCAGGGCTTCTTCCCTTTAGATAGGCTGTCAATTCACTCATTTTCTTAAGTAATATTTATTCCTTTGAATGCCTACTATAAATAAGTGCATAATTAATGTCCCATGCTGTATAGCAAGTCCACCAATTTTTTCACATGCTGCTCACACTCGATACATCATTAACGTTCTCTTAAATGTAATATCTCACACATAACCTTCAAATTGCTCTAACCTCTTGCACTTCTCACGGTCAAGTACTTAGTAGCATCTCTTTACTATTTCTCACAAGTGTTTGCTTGACTCACAAGCTCCATATGCTTTCAACAAGCTCAATCTACCCTAATCATGGCTCACTGATTGGCTCTCTCTAGAACAACCGAGCTTTGATACCAACTATTAGGAGTCGGTAGCTCTTTATCCAAAACTATATAGTGCATGATGCCAACTTTTGGCCAACATGCCAGCCTTCCAATAAATTTGAGCCACACTTAGATAGATAATTGAGGCATCTAGGATTTTGTCACCTATACAACTAAAATCCCATGTGCAACATGTCTGTAAGCCAACATGAGCATGTAGTTAAAGCATTAGCACATATCGAGTCTCAAAGAACATGCCACATAAAAAGCCTCTAGTGCATATCAAGAAGGGATTATTTTAAAAATAAAGAAAGGGACAATTCTATTTTATTAATATATGCCTCATTACATAGTTTTAAGTGTGTAAGAGGAGTATTTCTAAACTCTACACTTTGATCCCTAGCCGAGTTATAGTGCCCTCTCGGTCATTGGACACGCTCTCTTTAAAGAGTATTCTAAGCAAAAGTCCTAATGATGGGAGTAGATATATTTTTTTTAAGTTGACATAAGGACTTTTCTCCTAGCTTTTAAAGGTTCTAAAGTTCCAAATGATATGGACATGAAGATAAAAATACAGACTAATGATCAATGCTAAAAAAGCACATATACCCCCAAAAGGGAAAAAATTCAAAAAAGATAATTTACAAGTGCATTTGCTCCATGCTTGATTTTTACACCAAATTTCATCTAAAACTAAGCATGTTTGCCTATCAAATTAGTTCACAAGGTTGACTTATGACACAACACTAGATTTAGTTCAACAATGGGAATGTAAAAGGCCTACTTTTCACAGGCTGAACTAGTTTGGCTAGGTTCAATTTAACAAAGAAAGCACTAAATGACTTGTGTTGACACAAGCTAGTGCCAACTTGACTAAGTTCAATTTGACCATATGACAAATAAATGACCTAGATTGACATATGTGCAAAGATGCTTTAATGTAAACAGGCTCAGTGTAGTCTATGAGAAAAAAAAATGTCTTATTTCCCTAAGTTCAAGGAGACTTCATTTCCACCCTCTCAGAATATTTTTTTTAGCAAGGTCATGTATGAACAATACTAAGTCTTAGTTCTTCAATCAGGTTTATCTAGATCTTTCACCATTAAATGTTATCTCATCTGTTGGGGCGAGAACATCTCATTATTTTTTCCATTTATTATAATATTCAACTTGACCATGTCTACTTCATTTGCTCCACTATGCGATCTTAAATGCATTTGGATGTGCAAAATGGTCCTTAATGTTCTGTTGTGCACTTAATATAAAGATGCATAATCAAAGGAAAGGAGAATAAAATAATAACAAATACTATTATTAAAACAAAGATCATGGATTGATAATCGTTTAACAAAATCCTTTGACATTTGAAGGCAAAAGATGTCTTATTAGGTTATATGATGAAATGTGATTTCATTAAAGTGCACACATAATTCGATTATGTATTATGGTTGGTAGACAATTTGACACTTTAACTTTCCTATTCTCTATTTAATCAATGGATTACTAATACTAAATCCTTATATGCTTTTAAAGTTTTGATCCCTAAATCTATCGCTGCAAGATTGCCCATAGTACAAGCTTCATACTTGTAGCCATATTGTTTGTGCAATCAAAATGTAACTTGGTTGTGAATGGGGTAACATTTCTATCAGGGGAAATTAACACTATACCAATACCATGTCCTTATATGCATTAGATGCCTTATTGAATAATAAACTCCATGTATCACCTTCAGCACCTTTTTTTTTCCCTAAATAAGGCCATAATATCTTCATAAGGAAACTCACTTTGCATTGATCCATAGTCTTTAATATGTTGATTAGCCAAGAATTCAACAAGAATGCTACCTTTTATTACCTTTTAAATGACATAGACAATATTAAATTCTGACAAGAGCACTTGCCACCTTGTAATCATACCAATAAGGGTAGTTTTCTTGAAAATGTACTTAATAGGATCCATCTTAGATATTAACCAAGTGGTAGAACACAACATATATTACCTCAAGTGATGAGTTGCCCATGCTAAAATACAACAAGTGCATTCTAGCAATGAGTATTTGGCTTCATAACTCATGAACTTCTTGTTCAAAAAGTATATAGTTTGCTATTTTCTTCTTGACTTATCATGTTGCCCTAACACATAGCCCATAGACTCTTCAAGAATAAACTAGTACTTGATAAGAGGTCTGCTAGGTGTATGTGGTATCAAAACTGGTTATTCAAACAAATAGTACTTATTATTCTTGAACGCCACTTGGTAGCCTTCATTTCATTCAACATTTGGTTCATGCATAACAATTTGAATATTAACTCATAGGTGGCTATTAATTGAGATATAAATCTTGCAATGTAGTTCAATTTTCCTAAAAAGCTTTGAACTTCTCTTTCTATGCATGGAGTTGGCATTTCTATAATGGCTTAAATTTTATTTAGGCTAACTTCTATTCCCAATTGGCTTACCATAAATCCTAAGAGCTTCCTTAATCTCACTTTGAATGTGCATTTAGCTAGATTCAGTCTAAGCTGAGATCTTTTTAACCTTTCAAACAATTTCCTTAAATCTTTAACATGATTTTTTTTCTTTTTCTAGATTTTATCATCATATCATCTACATGAACCTTAATTTCTTTGTGCCTTATGTCATGAAATAAGGTTACCATAGTTCTTTAGTAAGTTGCCCATATGTTCTTTGATCCAGAAGGCATTACTTTATAGCAAAAAGTACCCAAAAAGGTTACAAATGTAGTTTTTTCCATGTCGTTTGGATCCA
The DNA here is from genome assembly GCA_026873985.1 of Saraca asoca. Classification (NCBI taxonomy): domain Eukaryota; kingdom Viridiplantae; phylum Streptophyta; class Magnoliopsida; order Fabales; family Fabaceae; genus Saraca; species Saraca asoca. The sequence goes on from JANHAO010018899.1 coordinate 4,912, forward strand.
TCTTGATTTGGTTGCAACTAGAAAAGCCATTTATAAAAGCAAAGATTAAGTATCTCGGAGTGTTATCAACTAGAACATTAATCCATGGCTAAGGAAAATCATTTTTGGGACAGGCTTTATTTAAATATCAATAATCAACACGTATTCAGACCTTTCCATCCTTTTTTGAAATTAGGACAATATTAACAACCCATTTAGGGTATTTTGTAACTACAAGGAATCTAACATAAAATTATTTTTTGACCTTTTTTTTTTGTCTTCAAAGTCATGTCAGGTTTCATTCTTCCTAACTTTTACTTCACTGGCTTACATCCAAACCTTGGCAGTAACTTATGAACAAATATATTAATGTCTATTCAAGCATATCTTGATAAGACCACACAAAAACATCATTATATTCATGAAGGATGTTAATTAGATTCTCTTGCTCACTTTTTGACATTAAAGTACTAATTTTTACCTCCTTTCTATCTTTTTTAGAACCTAGATTGATCACCTCAATTGATTCTTTGTGAGGTTGAATTTCCTTTTCTTATTGTTCATCTAGCCTTAAAATATTTGATGATGCCTCTACTTCATCTTGCTCATAGTTTTTGGTATAATCAATAGGGTGATTAAAATCACACATAGGGGCATAACACTTATTCTCAACCATATCCCTTTTAGATCCCAGATTCAAAGAGGTGTTGAAAAAATGACAAAATAAGCAAAAAGTGATAGGGTTAGGAGAAAGTAAACATGAGGCTGAATAGAAAATGTGTTTATTATGTTGAGTAAACACTGGAATAGAAATATGGATGCCTTTTTATAAGATAAATCCTATATAGGGCATTGGACTGAGCCTTCAAGAATGATAATGAATAAGGAAAATGCACATATTATGTTAAGTAGACATTTATAAAAAATACATAAGCCCATCAAAAGAGTATCTTAAGGCCTTGGGGTAGAACCTTTAGGCACGCAATGATATAATTACTCTAAAAAATATTTTTGTACCATAAAGAACTCAATGACATTCCAATTATTGAGTCTTGCATTTGGGGGTAGGGATAAACCAAACAATTATTGTCTTCATAACTTGATTTGGATGCATAACACTTGCACTTTGAAAGCTTTATTTTAGATCACATATGTTGACTTTTTCAATCTTCGGCTCTCTATTCTCAAGGCATTCCTTAACTTGTTGCAGATCCTAATTCTACTAATCTTTGTTGGTATATAACTCAAACCAAATCTGTCTTCACTCTTGGTGAGATGCATAAATTTCCTGATACCTTGATAGTACCTTCCTAATCCTTTCTCAAGTTCATATCCATTTTCCAATATAACTTTACCTACCATCATTGATGTAGTAGAAAAGTGTGGAGTTAGTATTAGTGCCCCTTCTTGGATGTAAAAGGCATGGACAATCTCAAGGGATTGAAATGCACTTTCAAATGCCCCTTCTACAGCTTTAATATATGGAAAAGATGGTCATTTTGTGACTAAAAGATCCTTTTCTCGTGATACAACCACAAACTTATTATCAATTATAAATTTGACTTTTTGATGTAATGTTAATGGTACTGCTCCTATTAAATGAATCCAAGTAAACAACTATAGGCTAGTATGATATCCATATCTTGGAATAAGAGATTGGAGGTGGCAAGTCCAATTTGTATTAAGATCTCATTGCCACCTATCATTTCCCTTGTAGTGCCATCAAAAGCCTTTACTATTATAATACTTGGTTTCATATAAGACTAGTCAATGGGCAGTTTAGTAAGCATTGTTTATGGCATTACATTTGATGAGGATCCATTATTAACAAGGACCCTTTCCAAGAGATGGTCTTTACAATTTATAGATATGTGCAAAGTCTTGTTATGTCTACTTCCATTAACTAGTATTTCACTATTGGTGAAAGTCAAGTAATGGTCTGTTGTAATGTTACCTATAATGCCACCTAATTTCTCAATCAAAATGTCATGGAAAACATGAGCTTGATTCAACCACTTTAGCAATACTTGCCTATAAGACTTAGAATTCAAGAGTAAAGATAGTAAGGATATCATAATCGACATATGATTTAGTTGTTAAATGACCTTACGGTAACTTTGCTTGATAAGCTTTAAAAATTCACATGTTTCTTCATCAAACACTTGTTTTTTATACTCAATCTCTTTATGTTTTGTTAAGTTTTCATCATCTTGCCTAGACATAGGGCTTGACTCTTCTCTTAACATTTTATCTTTTCCTTTTCGTTGCCTTTCTACTTCTTCCATCCTTCATTGCTCTTGTTCTTTAAGTCTGTAACAACATCCATTTCTGGTTATTCCACTTATCCTAGATATATTTGTTACAGTTGATTGCAAAAGTGGAGAGGTATTAGAAATGATTTGGTAATCATAATTCCAAGGAACCACATTTGTATTTTATAAGGAAAAGAAGTCGGTACTCGAATTTTGGAAGGTTCAAGGATGTGAGACGAAGCTTTTGGTTAGTTCAGCAAATCTACCTTTTCATCATATCAAGTTATCATTGACTTTAGGATAAGTAAAGATGCATGAGTATTGTCTTGACCAGCTACACTCGAATTCTGGTAGGCTCAATGCTAAAGCTTTTTTCCATTTTCCAAGAGTCATGGTAGAAGTTCAACATAAGATATGGGAATGTGATCATAATGGAATAGTTTTCTTTTAGGCTTATTTGGGGTTTTTCTTGGATTAGGATCTTAATATTGATTTGAAGGCACTAGCAGCCATAGAAAGACTCTAGTGGCCATTGAAAGTTAGAATGGAGGTGGTATAGGGTATGGCAGAATGCATAGGGTTAATAAGGTAGAAGCAATATATGGATATAGTCCAGAGTATGGTTGATATGGTTGGACAATATATTGTTAGTTAGGATTCATTGGGCACAATTTCTTTTCTTGCCTTCCATCATAACTAGCGGCATAAACCTCACCTTCTTTCTTTTGCCAACAAATGTTTCTTTCATTATGACATTTTTAGTAAAGTTGTTAGGTATTCAACCAATCTTAATCCTATGTTTAATCCTTTCCCAATGATAACTATGTCAAATAAATTGGTTGACACAAGTCCTATCATTTGTTATAAAAGGCAGGTGAAGTGTGCCAATAAATGTTGACACCAATTCCTTACCTGACAAGGGAGTTAAATTTGAGTAGCTAATTCCCTCCATCGTTGAGCATATTCCTTAAATGTTTCTAAGGCCTTCTTTTATATATTATGAGTTATAGTCAACCATGAGTTATGCCAATGTTTTAATGATATTAGCTTAAGAAAGCATCAACTAAGTCCTTCCATCGTCAAGTCCTATTTTGGTCTAGCTTTGTGTACCATTTAGCTGCTACCCCAATAAGGCTTTCTTGAAGAAAAATGAATGAGTAGTTTGTCATCATTAACAAAAAATGCCATCTTCCAAAAATATGAGGTCGAGTGATTCATTAGATAGACGAAGCCATTATATTTTTCAAAGTTAGGCATTTTGAATTTGGGAGAAATAAGTATGTTAGGCACTAGACATAGTTCTATAGCATTAATAACACCATATTTGTATGATCCCTTAACGAACCTCAATTTTTCCTCAAGAAGATCCAGCTTTTCTTTGCTTCTTGGATCTTTCATTGATTCTTTTCTCCTGAGCTCACCTTGATCTTTTAAATTATCACTCTTAGGGACTTGGATTAATTTTAATTATTGATGGACAAAATATGGAGGCATTTGACCCATTTGATAGTTTGGTGGCACAATGTGATAATAATAATGATATGGATATGATTATGTGTCAAAAGAATGATACTATGAAGGATGCTTTTGTGAATTTTCTCTTTCATTCCATTATTGGCAATTAATGATAGCATCATGTGGGTTATGTGGAATGTTATCAAAGCGGGGTGGAATCTGTCATGCCCTAATCCATGAAATGTGACCGATGTAGAAGGTCACCATTAGGAAACCTTCTACAAGCTTGATAATGCAAATTATATACTAAAGACTCACAATTTCATAGATGCATATCCAAACATTTACATGACAATTCTACCAAAAATCTGACAGAGTTTCTTCTATTTTTCAAACTTCCAGGCATAAGGCCTATACAAACAAAAAAGGTTACACGCTTATCATAACCTATACAATAATACAACAAAATGCAATAGCCCAAATTACACAGTCTATATCCTACTAAGCTTCCAACAATCAAATACATGCAAACACAGTCCTACCAACTGCCATGATTTCCACCATTCATATACCTTTTTACTCCACAAAAGTGATCCACTTAATCAAGGAGCAGATCCTGTATTAGTGTGGGGTAAAGGAATAGTATATGTAACATGGGGCTCTAAAAAACATTGAGAAAGAAGGGTAAGTTTCATAGAAACTCACTGAGTAGACAATCCCATAAAAATCAAAACCTCATTTATAAATCATGTTCGAAAGTATATATAGCCATAAAAATATGCTTACTTGCTAAAATGTCAAAATCTTACACTAAGATTCAAAAAGACTTCATCCATAAAAAAAATTAAGCAATTAAGAATATGATATTCAATAACATAAAGGTAAACATCAAAGTATGCTACTATGAAAAATATATTCATCGTGATGTGAACATGAGAGAAAATTGTAATACCTTAAAAAAATAAATAAATAGAAAATGTTGATTAAGGGATCGAAGTGGAAGTTTTAAATCTTTCGTTGGGGTTGAAATGAAAATTTTCTCTTTGCAGAAAGGCCTTATTGAAACTGGAGAAAAGTGAATGGGGTCAAAATGTGAATTTTCCCATTTCATTTTATGTATAGTATTTCCAGCAACTTCTCTTTCCCTTTCACGCATTTTACAATGCCTGAAACCTTGCTATGTCTTCTCCATCCTCCATTCCAACGTCAATCTGCTTTAACCTTTGCTATTTGACAGTTTTGACCATCGTCGCTGTTCTCTTTTCTTCCTCCTCCTCTGATGTCAGCCAATTGGTTGTTTCTCCTTTCTTCCTTCCCAGTTTCAGGCTTGATTCAGCCAGCTACTCTTGATTTTTTTAAATTAGATTGAATGGTTATGGCAAGTTTTGAGATGTCTAGAGGAGGTATGTATATAGATGGTTAAGTTCTAACTAGATGATTTAGCAGCTGCTTGGTACTAAGCCTAAGAAGGTCATAAGTCCATGAGAAATGGGGCTTACACCTGGGAAATGCTCCACACAACTTTCTTGCAATAGTTCTTTCTTTAAAGAAAATGATATGTTAAATTATAGGAATTTTAGTATCCAAGATAGGGTGGACAAATAGTTTCAAAGTATGCCACTCAATTTCTCCACTTTTCCCAGTTTGCCAGTAGTATGATCTCTTCAAAACTAGATAAAGCCTAGAAATTTGTCAATGGTCTTAATGATTGATATTTCAATGTCAAACATGTCACAGAGAACACTATATATGAGTAAATATACAACCAGGATATTGAGTTGGAAGTGAGATCTAGGGAAAGGAGAGAGGCAAGAGAAGCCTCAGGCGATTCAAGAAAGAGGTCTAAATCTCAGATTACTAGTGGAGAATTTAGAGGACAATCATCTGTAGCTTCTAGTGCACACTCCTCTTGGAGACTTGAGGTGCCCTTTTCATCATAGTATTCAGGTGCAGGTACTCAGGATAGAAGGCCCTCAGGTGTTGCTACCTTTAGTTATCACTCTCTTAGGGGATCTAGTTTTAATTGACCTACTTTAGCTCCGTGTCAACTCTATGGAAGAGTTCACTTAGGGAATTATAGGTGAGGAACTAGAGCTTGTTATAGATGTGGCTAGGTAGGCCACTTGGGTAGAGACTCCCCTTATATTTCTATTCCACCTGGCGACACTGGAGCCACTAATGCATTTGGAAGTACTCCACCTCAAGTTGTGCCACCCATGAGGCCTTCAGTGATTGATTTTACTACTAGAGAGGGAGATATGAGTTCTACTAGTAATGACCATGGTAGCGATCAAAGAGCTACTACAAGAGTGTTCACCTTGGCAAGGCAAGATACCCAGGCTTTAGATGTTGTAGTTACAGGTACTTTGGCAGTTGATTCTATTTTAGCTTATGTGATCTTTGATTTGGGTGCTACTAATTCATTTGTATCTATTTACTTGGCTATGTGACTTGCAAGACCCTGAATGCCCCTAGAATCATAGCTATTGGTATATACTCCCCTAGGTCAGACATTGACAATTGGTGAAATGATCTCTTCTTGTGAGATCAATGTTTGTGGAACTAATTTGCTTGCTAATTTGATTGTGTTGGATATGGTTAATTTTGATGTTATCCTAGGCATGGATTAGTTATCAGCACATTATGCATGTGTTAATTGTCATAATAAATTGGTTAGTTTTTAAGTACTAGATAGAGAGGTCCTTGTACTCTAGGGAGATAGGGGTAATATTGTTGTCAATCTAATTTCTACCCTGCATGCTAGCAAAATGATTAAAAAAGGTTATGAGGCTCATTTAGCATTCATTAGGGATATTGAAGCGACAGAACTGAAAGCAAAAAGCGTGCTAATGGTTTGGGAGTTTCTAAATGTCTTTTTGGAAGAATTACTTGGAATGCTACTATAGCGAGAAATTAAATTTTGGATTGATGTTGTTCTTAGAACTAATCCCATTTCCATCCCCTTATACTGCATGGAACCAGCTAAATTGAAAGAGTTAAAGGTGCAATTGTTGGAGTTGTTAGACAAGGGTTTTATTCATCCTAATACTTCTTCTTGGGGAGCCCCTGTGTTATTTGTGAAGAAGAAAGATGGAACCTTGAAACTTTGCATCGATTATAGGTAATTGAACAAGGTCACAGTGAAGAACAAGTACCCACTGTCTAGAATTGATGATTTATTTGATCAACTCTAAGGTGCTCAATACTTCTCCAAGATTGACTTGTGATTATGCTACCACTAGTTGTGAATCCAAAATGAGGACATTTCAAAGACTACCTTTTGGACTCGGTATGGCCATTATGAATTCCTGGTAATGTCTTTTGGTTTGAACAATGCCCCTATAGCTTTCATGGATTTGATGAATAGAATTTTTAAACCCTTTTTAGACCAATTTGTAATTGTTTTCATAGATGATATTTTAGTGTACTCTCCTAATGACCAATCTTACAAACAACAGCTTAGAATAGGGTTGTAGACACTCAGGGAGCACCAATTCTATGCCAAATTTTCAAAGTGTGAGTTTTGGTTATCTAGTGCAACTTTTCTGGGACATTTGGTTTCAAAAGAAAGCATCAATGTGGATCCTAGAAAGGTAGAAGTGGTTAAAAACCGGCCTATACCCATCTCAGTCACTGAAATTCATAGTTTCTTGGGTTTGGTTGGGTATTATTGCCACTTTATGAAAGACTTCTCTCGTATTTTAACTCCCCTAACCAAGTTGACTTAAAAGCATGCTAAATTTGAATGGTCAAAATCATATGAAACAAGCTTCTAGTGACTTAAGGAGTGCTTGACTATGACACCAGTATTGGCCTTACCCCCCAGTGGTGGTAACTACACCATTTATTATGATGCATCCAGTATTGGTCTTAGGTGTGTTTTGATGCAGCAAGGTGGAGTCATAGGTTATGCATCAAGGCAACTCAAGAAGCATGAGCAGAACTATCCCACTTATGATCTGGAGATGGTTGCAGTAGTGTTTTCCTTGAAAATTTGGTGTTGTTATCTATATGGTGAGAAATGTGAAATTTACATGGATCACAAGAGCTTAAAGTATATCCTTAAGCAAAAGGACTTAAACTTGAGGCAACATCACTGGATGGAGTTAGTAAAAAATTATGATTGCTCTATTTTGTATCATTGGGGCAAGGCCATTATGGTAGTAGATGCATTGAGTAGGAAGTCTATGGGAAGCCTTGCTCATAATGATGTGCAAAGGAGACCGATTATTCAGGAAATGCATGAGATAGAAGCTGGTGGAACTTAACCACAGATAGTGGAACCTGGGGTATTTATGGCTCATATGCAAGTATAGTTTCCCTTGGTTAATCAAATTATAGCTACATAGGCTCAAGATGCAAACATAAATAGGTTGCTGGATATAATGGAGAAAGAACCAAATGCTGGTTTGGCAAGAGATAGTAAGGGAGCCTTAGTCTACCATAGTCGTGTGTGGGCACTAGAAGTTTCTAATATGCGACAATGAAGTCATGCAAATGGCCCACTCTTTTTCTCATGCTATGCATCCTCGTAGCAATAAGATGTATTGATAAATCAGTAAAATATCTATAAATATGTTGATTATCACCTCTTGATTGGTTATTAATTAGTGTTTTTTTTGTACTTTTTGTCTTCATTTAGTTAGTTTGTTCATGGTACTGCTGTAGTCTACATTTGTCTTTTCAGGTTAGCAAAAGAGGCTTTAAAAGAAGGATGAAAAGTTGAACTTTGGAGCATACTTGGATCAAGAAGAAGCTAAGGAAGAAGATATGAAAAGTCCAAGAGAATTATGCATTGAAGCTGAAGAGAACCATGAAGCTAGC
>JANHAO010018900.1:0-13423 GCA_026873985.1 Saraca asoca
TAATAATTGAATTGCCATTAAAATGTAATACAATGTATGCAAAAATAATCATCCTATGATTGGCTTCTAGGGCATACACCAACAGCATAGCTCAACATTCTCTTAGGGAAAAACTCCTCAGCCTCCAACACTTTGATCCTGTTGTGAGACCCCAAGATTGTGTAGATATTATCAACGAGCATCTCGATGTATTCCCTCATCTTGGAGTTTGGCTCAATTGGTGACTCTGCAACAGCCTCTAACATAACTCGTTTGTTAGAGGCAACCTTTTTGTTCCTTTTCTCCACCCTTCACCTTTTGGAAGAAGGCTTGGGAGGAGTAATACCCTCAATGTCGACTGCCACTTTAGGCTGAAAGGTAGCTTTAACTACCACCTTGGGTTCGGAGGTAGGATTTGGCTCTTGCAAAGGCTCAGTCCCCAGAGCCAAAGGCTAGTCTTCAGTAGTGGGGGTTGCAGCCGCATCGGGATTCGGAGCGATCTCTTCATCATCAGAGGGTGGTGACCTTAAAATGAGTTCCAAAATTTTGTTGTAGTCTGAGAAGTTAGTTGGATAGACCAGTACGGCAGGACGAATGCCTATCTCCTTTGTAAATTCAATATTTTTGGCTAGAGCAAGCTTGTGGAACCAAAAGAGATTGTCATCAAAATGAAAATTATTTTTGAGGTCCTTGGTGAAAGCGAACCAATCCAAGACTCCAAGTTCTTCCTCTTATAAAACTGGTTTCTGGCCAGTCCCGTCTATAAAATAAGGCAAGTTGTGATCTGGGATGAATGTGGACAAGACTAAGTTTGTGACTCTAAGCTCGCTTACTGGTAGTAATGACAAATCTAAAGTTTTTGAGATTGCATAGGGAAGGACACGAAATATAGAACCATTGGGTCTTATAATGTCCTGCATTAGATTTCCCTTTAGCATCCCCCTGTGGTAGAATCTTTTTGTGCATCGTTGGCTAAGCTGTGAGTTAAAGCTAAACAAATAGCACAAAACTTCAGCTAACGATGGCGAAAGGCCATTGCTTGAATAAATCAGTGCTAGTGAAATAAGCTGGGTGAAGGAATTCGAAGTAAGTTGGGCTGGACTGAGCCTCACTCTATTCAAAAAATCAATAATAAAGGGATGGATTGGAAATCTAAGGCCTGCTACGTGGTGCGGTAAACTAATAGCAATGAATCCTGGAGGCAGATAGGCTGAGTGATCATCCAGAGACAGAGTCATAAGATGACACCCCTTAGGGATCCGATATGTTTGGACCACTTTTTGCAGCTCACAATAATAGACGAAGGAAGTGTGCATACTGAATACATGATGACCCAATGGTCATGGATCCGCAACGACCTCTTGGACCTCGATAGGAATTGAATGGGCAGTAAAATGCTTGGTGACCTCCCCACTCCTTGGGGTTGCTCCACTAGGGCGTTGCGTCAACCTCACATTTTGGGCTGAGGAGTTGGGTTCATCATCTTCATTCCTACTGCGAGGATGGTGGCGTCCATGACCTGGGCCCATCTACATAAAGGAAAAAGATTGGTCAGGTCACCACAACCAGACCTTACCAAAAACTAAGGCTAATAGCTCTTTATATGGCAAGCCATGAACACCTTGAGTCACTCGTGTACAACTTAGACTCCTACTGACGAACAGGATCCAACAGTTGAATCATAAAGCCCATATGACAAATGTTAGACTCGAAATGGTAAATAAAAGATCTAGAATCCGCTAACAGGACCAATCAAATAAACTAAACTAGAACATAAAAGAAAAGAAAAGAAGATGCATAAACAATTGACCTCAACCAGCATTCTCATTCCTTAAACAATAATAAATAGGCTCTATAGATTGTAGAATGAAGAAACCTAGAAATGGCAAAGTAAAGATAGGCTCACCGTGACTAACCAAAATGGAAGATCTGGGATCACACGTAAAGATGCTTTCCCAAATAGGTAGAGCCTGGGTCACAGCCAAGAACACGAAGTGGCATTGGGGATTACAAAAGATGAAATGCTGTCATAGTAATGATAGAGGAAGTGCACAGAAAGAGCTCTGGTTTTCCTTAAGTTTCAAATGACAAATAAAAGGGAAGGAGAAGCCCCTCTTCCTCTTATAAAGCACATGACATCGTTGTCAGATCAGGGAACCCCTCAGTTACCCATGATCTGATGGTCTAGTAAACGCCACCAGAGAACTGACAATAACAGCATGCATGCGCACCCGAGATAGGAGTAATCATTATAGCCTAGTCACGAGAAGTTAAAAAGTCACCTATGGGGGAAGTGGAAATGTGCCAATTGATCTATGAGGCCCCAGATCGCAAGTGACGGGTTGTAATCCTCGGCTCCAGAGATCTCATGTCCAAGAAGTGCTAGCCACACACCAAACTCTTGCACGGGCATGCCACAAAGGCATCCTCACCTGATGATCAAGGTACGTTTGGTCAGGTTTGAGGGATTATCCAGAGATCTCACATCCAAGAAGTGCTAGCCACGTGCCAAACTTTTGCATGAGCCATGTCCAAGAAGTGCCTCGAGCACCAAACTCTTGCATGGGCATGCTACAAAGGCATCCTTACCTGATGATCGAGGTACGCCTGGTCAGGTTCGAGGGATCATCTAGAGATCTTACGTCTAAGAAATGCTAGCCATGCACTAATCTTTTGCACAAGCTGTGTCCAAGAAGTGCCTCAAGCACCAAACTCTTGCATGAGCATGCCATAAAGGCATCCTCACCTGACAATCGAGGTATGCTCAGTCAGGTTCGAGGGATCATCTAGAGATCTCACATCCAAGAAGTGCTAGCCATGCACCAAACTCTTACATGAGCTGCATCCAAGAAGTGCCTTGAGCACCAAACTCTTGCATGGGTATGCCAAAAAGGCATCCTCACCTGATGATCGAGGTACGCCTGATTAGGTTTGAGGGATCATCCAGAGATCTCGTGTCCAAGAAGTGCTAGCCATGCACCAAAATCTTACGCGAGCTACATCCAAGAAGTGCCTCGAGCACCAAACTCTTACGTGGGCATGCCAAAAAGGCATCCTCACCTCACTATTGAGGTACACCTGGTCAGGTTCAAGGGATCATTTAGAGATCTCACGTCCAAGAAGTGCTAGCCACGTACCAAACTCTTGCGTGAGCCATGTCCAAGAAGTGCCTTGAGCACTAAACTCTTGCACGGGCATGCCACAAAGGCATCCTCACCTAACGATCGAGGTACGCCTGGTTAGGTTTGAGGGATCATCCAAAGATCTTGTGTCTAAGAAGTGCTAACCACACACTAAACTCTTGCGTGAGCTGCGTCCAAGAAGCGCCTCACACACCAAACTCTTGCGTGGGCGATATCGGATCTACATCTAAGAAGTGCCGATGACACCAAATTCTTATGTGAATCTTGGTATTCTCATGCAGCTAAAAATGACCTCATGATGAAGAAATGCTCAAGTGTCCCAATGCCTGGGCTCATGATTGACAAAAGGCATACTAATGCCAGTTCCATTGCCAATTGGAAGAAAATAATATGATCAATTAGCCTCGATTGGCTCAATAAATGCCCATGTCATTCAATGGTTGCTGGATCACAGTTCGTAGAAATTAGCGATGTAAACTACGACCTAGTAGGTCATAACCGTGGCACTTCTAGAATGACAAAACTATGAACAAGGACTTTGCTAGTGAAATACAACTTCCAGTCCACAAAGCGAATTGAGAGTTGGGGGCTTGATGTTATAAGTATTTTTCAATCCACTCAGAATGGACTGGTTAAAGCCCAATAAGAAACAAAGCCTAACCAAAAAGGAGGCCTAGGACATATAACAACCGAGATCGCTGAGTGGGATACTAGCTTGCCACCCACGAGTTAAGGTCGTTGAATGGAATCGATACTTGGGATCAGCTCGCTAAATAGAGCACGACATATAGACCATCTTTCGCTAGGTCCATTCCAGATGGGTCAGTAGTAAGGTCGACTTCACTGGATAGCAGATCACCTAGTACAAACCGAGGTCGTTGGGATAGCGAGCTAGACACCAACACAGAAGCCTAGTCATTAGTTAAGGACGCCTGTCCCCAATTGACAAGTCAGCCTCTGAAACTGACACATAAGCTCCCAACAGTCTGATAATGATTTGCCTAGTATTTATTATTAGATGCCAAGCATTTATTACCTTATGTGGTGAAAATAATCATTTTGATTATAGGACAAATTACACTTGTAGCCCTCTCCTCTTCTATAAATAGGGGAGGAGACCTTTGTATAAAGAGTAGTGAAAAATACTGTATGCAGAGACTTTGCCAATAAGCTTTGTATTTTTCATTGAGTTAAATGGAAAACCATCACGTAAAAGCTAATAAAAATCTTCGTGGACGTAGGGGCCGATTGACTTTGGCTAAACCACATAAAAGCTTTTGGTGTTTGTTGCTCTTCCTTCCTATTTTTTCTTCTTCCTCTTCCATTAATTTACTTCTTCAACTTGCAGCTTGGAGTGATTTTGAATTGATATTTGTTGACCAAATTTCACTGTCAACAGGTATGTGTAAGTAAAGTCACTTACATGGAGTCACTTGTAATTAGGATTAAAGATGTGGAAATATAGATACATGATGGAATTGACCAATCATGAATAAAGGTTTTGAACTTCGAAAATTTACAGAATTGGATAAGGTTTTTGGACTTTAAAAAATTTATTAGAATATCAACAGCAGAGGGGATGTAGCTCAAATGGTAGAGCGCTCGCTTTGCATGCGAGAGGTATGGGGTTCGATCCCCCACATCTCCAAATATGATACCTTTGTCACCTAGAAATAAAACCAACAGATAGAAATTTAAAATAATGATTGATACTCTCTTAATTACTTTTAATCACTAAAATGTCGCTTGGTTTATGGAGTCATGTATTCCTAGGAATCTTAACATTTTTGGAAATGTTATTTCTTGAGAATATTATATTACCATGTTTGATTATAATTACTTTTGATCACTAGTATATTGTTTGATTTGCAAAACCATATTCCTAAGAATCTTAACATTTATGGGAATGTGATTTTCAAGAATGTCATATTATCATATTTGATTCAATTAAAAAATTCTTAAAGATGTTATAATATTATGTCTTAATTAATTTATATATTTTTAAAAATATTATTAAATTACAAAAAAATATCCACATTGAAAATTGAACTGTCAACATTGAAAAGCTGACAGGTCAATAATGATAGACAATGATCACTCATGGTGGGCATTGACCAATGGTGATGGGCGATGGGCAGTGATTAATGATCATGAGTGATGATGGACAATGGTGTGTGGTGGTCAACCTCGATGGGTGGTGATGGGCAGTGGTCAATGGTGATGGGTGGTAATGGCGGTGGTCAACCTCGATGGGTTAGGTGGTAGTTAAAGATGATAGATGATGAAAGACGATGATCAATAATAGTAAGAAACGATAGGTGATGATTAATAGTGGTAGGTTGTGATTAATGACTATAGGTGGAGGGTTGAGATGATAAGACATTAATGGAAGAACAAGTAAAATAATCTTTTTATATGACAAATATTCTTATGTCATGAAAATGTAAGAAATCCAAATTCCCATGAAAATATCATGAGGGAGTATCATGCTAAAAACATTTCCAAGTCAAATTTTCTAAATAACCAAACATGAGAATAACTTTTCCTTAAAATATTTCAAGGAATATGAGAAAGTTTTCGTCAATCACTTGTCGTTTAATATATATTTTTATCAAATCCTTGTACAATTGTTTTTCAATATTTTAATTATATCGCTTCTTTTTTATACTTTATATCTCTACATAATCAAATGCAATAATAAATTCACGTTAATATAGGATCAAAAGTATAATTTAATAACATTATTTGCTCTCATAGATATACCGTAGGAATTAAGTTCCTATACTAAAATGATTTTTTTAATTTTTATTTATATATTATATATATATACACTTATTTTATATTTTAATGTTTTGGAGACTGATTTTTTTTTTTATTTTTTCATTCTTTTTAATATGCCGGAGCGAAAAAAAAGGTGGGGCTTTTTTTGGATTTACCAACATTTATTTATTCTTTTATAAATATCAATTTTTGAGCTAAATGATATATATTACCTTTTATTTTTATTATGAACTATAACTATAATATATCAAACAGAGATGTTAAGAATAATAATGAACTAACATCAACGAAGAAAATTATGTCAATTATTCTTCTTGAAATAAATAATATTGAAAAGCTTATTTTCATTAATGTCAAGAAAAATTTGTAAAATAATTTTATGAATTTTCATTATGTATATAAACATTATCAAATTGCATAAAGGAACATATACCAAAGCCAGCACGTTTTTCAAAATACTAGGATGATTGGTATCAGCTACGCAGGTGCTTGCAGCAGCAATCTGTATTTTTCTTTTTCTTTTTTACTATATTTGATTAAGTATTGTTTAAATAGTCTACGTACATACAACTATCACTCGAAAAGCTTAGCGACACAAGAGTTTTTAAGTTAATCATCCATCTAAGCTTAACATAACCTTCTAACATGAAACTCCATGAATCTAAAGCTTTTTCTGAGATTACATCAAATAATACATGAATTGTACATACAAGGAGTTGTACATTATATGTGCCAATAGTATTAAGCAATATCAAACTATACATTAATAATATATGCAAGATTTAATTTGATGTACTAAAAATATAAATGAATTTATATTATCACTTATAATGTGTTGTTATATTATTTAAAAAATTGTTAAAAACTCTAAATGAGCTAATTTTTTTTATTATTGATAAAAAATTTTAATTACTATTACTTTTTTAATATTATGACACATTCGTGTTTCTATTAATACTGTAAAAAATTTATAACATGAGTAAACTAATTTATGATTTTAAATTTAATTCATTGCGTGATCAGTTTTTTTTAATACTACTATAAAATATTTTACAATATCATTAAATAAAAAAATGTTATATCATTAAAATGTAAGAGTGATTAATTTTTTTTATCAACATTATAAACATTTTAATAATATATTATTAGGTGACGGTAAAAAGATGGGGCTAAATTTGATATATTTACTAGTATATTCTCAACATCATTTTCAAAAGTGTAAAATACTTGTATATTATAGTGGATTAAAATTAATGAATTTAATTATATAAATAAATGTTTAAAATATAATTTAATGATTAATTTATTTATGATAAATTAATACAAGCTCAACATATAAAAGAGAATTATGATAAATTAATGATAAGTTTAACAAATAAAAGGAAGTTGTGGTACGCAATTTTTTATGCTTGTGGTCTTCTTACATGATAAAAGGGAGAAGGCTGAATAAAAATGTTTAATGCCTTCTCCCTTCTCCTTTTATTATTATTATTATTATTATTATTATGGGATGTATCAAAAACTATTTTTATATGAAAGTGAGAGAAGTAAATTATGTATGTCAAATCTTGTATTAATGGTCAAGATTGAAACATAATTGATGGTTACATGATCATCTAAAAAAATTACATGATTTTCTATTTTAATTATGACCATCGATATAAAAATCTAATGATCACAATTCATTTCTTTTACTCTCATGTGAAAACAGTGTTTTTAATTTTATTGTGGGTATTTTTGGGGCCATACAAATAGGCTTGTAAAAGCCCAATGGACAAGCCCGATTGATAAGGGCCCAGCCAATCTAGGATTGAGGTCGTTGGAGCAGGTTATATGGTCGTCAAATATGAACTTAGATCGCCAGTCAATAAGGGTCAAAGCAACCTTATGTGTAGCTTCAGGTCATTGAGGACGAGGATCAGCCCACAGCTTGAAGCACGTTTTCCCAGCTATCATTCAAAAGCTTACCATGATTCAATCCAAGAAGGAGTCAACTTTTAGAATTAAAAATCAATTAATGGAAATCCGTTTTTAAATTAAAGATTGTCTGTTACGAAAGTGTAAGCAATTGGCCCTTCGCTACCACTAGCTTGCCCCCATTGGCCCTTTGCTAGCTTGCTACTATTGTTCCTAGGACTGATGGAGTGCAAGCGTGACATTAGCGTCAGGAAGCACTTGAGAATATGGTGAAAGAACTAGTTGATATAGTTAAGGCACTAGCTCAGGCACATTGGACTTGCCCTTTACATCACCTTGGGGCAAGATTTTCTTGTGGTTGGTTTGGCAAGCTGTGAGGTATATCCCATCTTGCTGACCTAACTTGCCGCCACCTATACCCTTGATATAGTAAAGGTAACAGAGAACCCTTGCAGAAGGAGGTGGGAGGTTATGCCAAGATAAAGAAGAGCAAGGGAGATGAGTTGGGAGTAGGAGTTAGGTGTGAGCTGGAAGAGGCAAAGCTTTAATTTATTTAACAAATCAATAATATAAGGGTGAACTAGGAACCTAAGCCCAACATCAAGATGGTGGGTGCTAATGGCAAAGAACCCTAGAGGAGGATAAGTTGTGTGGTTATCAGGTGAGGGCACCATGATGTGGTAGCCCTTTGGGGTCAGGATGAGCCGTGAACTCTTTAACGGCCTTGCCACTCCCAGAGGACACTTCTTCGATGACATGCGCCTACTCCTCACTCTGATTTGGAGAGTTAGGAACGTCAACACTTCCTACTTGGTGACCACAACGTTTATGAACTGCAGACATATACACAGAAGAGGGAATAGTCAGGTCGCTACAAGCAGACCATGCCTAAAAGTTAAGGCTTCTATTTGCTAACAGGGAATATCCTATATAGTAGGTCATACATGCCTCATATTGCTACACCTAAGACCCAAACCATTAAAAACATGAAGAGCTCAACCAATGAGCTCATCATGTCGCTAAAACTTGGAAAACAGGTAGAAAGCTAATTTTGACAATCTACAACCCTAAAACTTACAAACATTTTGTCAAACAGATCGCATGCTAGCTTCCACAAACAACAAAAGGTGTGCAAATAAACACTCAACAGAATCAACTAACATGCAAAATTTCTTAGCAACTAGTAGGCACACTGCCAAACTCTTTAAGCATCAAGACATCAAAAACTCACAGAGCAAGGCATTCGTGAAAAATAAAAGCTTAGAGTCAAGGGTGTGTTGAGAGAACTTACTGTATTATTAGGAAAAGAGGAGTTTTAAGAAGGCAATGACGCATAAGACTGGTCCCTAACAACCCAAGTCTAAAGTATTCTGTTGCAAATTTGGCGAAGTAGAAAAGCAAAAAATGGTGGTGAGTGTTTGTGAGTTTGAGAGAAAAGTAAGAAGTAAAGTGTTGGATTTCAAAAATGACAAGAAAAAGGGAAAAAGGTTTTCTCTTAGGTTATATAGCTTCCATAGCCTAACCGTTAGATCTGGAGACTGATCAATTGCCCTTGATCTAACAGTCCAGCAAAGAAAGAGGCTTAGTCATCACCACTCTGATGGTTATGGAAAAATGTGTGCATTAAATATGGTAATGATGGCATGGGAGAGTGGTAGAATGATTACCCAAGAGTTGGCATAAATAGAGTGATGGGACAAAAGTCTAAATGATGACATGGCAGATCACAATCACTAGCTTTTACCAGTAAACTACAGCTCCTAGTTCATAGATTGCATTGAGAGTTGAGAGGCTAATGTTGTGGGTATTTTTGGGGCCATACAAATAGATTGGTAAAAGTCCAATAGACAAGCCTAACTGAAAAGGGCTTAGCTTATGTAAGATTGAGGTCGCTAGAGCAAGTCATCAGGTTGCCAAATGTGAACTCAGATCGCTGGTCAACAAAGGTTAAAACAACCTTGCATGTAGCTTTAGGTCATTGAGGAAGAGGTCTAGCCCGTAGCTTGAAGCATGCTTTCCCAACAGTCATCCAAAAGCTCACCGTGATTCAATCTAAGAAGGAGTCAACTTTCAGAATTGAAAATTAATTAATGGAAATCCGTTTCCAAATTAAATATTGTCTGTTATGGAAGTGTAAGCAATTCATAATTCTTTTATGTTACATTCAAATTGTAACACCCTAGTCATTATAAATAGGGATTAAAATTATTGTACAGAAAAAACAATAAAGATACTCAGCCAAAATACACAGAGATAAATAGTCATGGACGTAAGCATTGATTTAGGCTGAACCACGTTAAAAATTTTCTAGTGTCTTCTTGTTCTTTCTCTGTTTCTCTTTCTTATTATCTTGCATTCTCGATTTGTAGTTTGGACTTTGGACTTTACTTGATTAGATTTGTATGCCAACAAATCTATATAGTTAATAGCACAGACAAAGGTAGCACGGGAAGTTACTAATAAAATGGGGTATGGATAGACATAATGGCACCATCCTTTTTAAAGATGACCTTGTCCATGATATATATGTACGTATAGCATAGGAAGTTACTAATAAAATGGGGGTATGGATAGACATAAAGGAGTACAAATGGCAGATGCCCTGGTACATAATATATAACATTTTTTTATATTTTAAAAATCTCAAAAAAAAAAATAAAATTAAGCGTTTTGACTTTATCATGTGCTGATACTTACAAAATAAAATACTCGTGAGAAGAAAGATTGCAAACAGAATTGAATTCGGACAAAAACGGATCTATCATTTTGATTTTTTGAAAATAGCATTTATTTAGACTATCAAAATTCAAAACATATGGTTTTTTTTTTCAATGCTAAAAGTGGTAACATTAGAAATTTGTATCCTTATTGAAACTATAAAATGTTGATTTTAATTTATTCATCAATGAAATTTTGTCATTACTTAAAATCAAATTTTTAAAAAATTATTTTGACGAAAAATTTATTTATAGATGAGTCACAAACACATCATTAAAAAATTAAATTGAAAGAAAGTGGAAAGTATATTTTTTTTTTCAAATTGAAAGAAATTTAAAATATGTATTTTATTTATTTATTTTTTAATAATAGTATGAATGATTAAAATATTAGATTCATATATATTAAAAATCATGTTGATGTCAAATTTTGGTAACGAGCCAAACTCTAGTCAACGAGAGATTCTTTTGGGATCTCTGACCATCGATTGGTTCAAACTCAAGAAATTAGCAAAATACACAAAGAAGAATAGAAGAGCAGTAAGGAGACATAAGATTTTTAATGTGGTTCGGCTAAATTCGGATAAAATTAGACCCTACGTCCACGGTAGTGTATTGTTATGGAAGTGTCTCTGCAAAGATCTCAGCATACAATATTGTTTCCTCTCATAGTTTTCAGTATATTCTAGCTCTTTCCTTATTTTGGCAGAGTTTTTGCCCCTCTAAAATGTTTCTCTCATGCAGAAGGCTCCTTCCTCATATTTATAAAGGAGAGGAGATTACAATAATAATTTCATTTGCAATAAATCTATTACATCTACATTTATTGTACAAGACAAAATGGATGACAAAATCCTGTTATTCGGCTACAGTAGATTGTCTTCTGCAGGTGGGTCCCAAGTGTCTATTGGGCATGATATGACTTGGTCTTCTGTGATCTTTGGCTTAGCGAGCCTTTAGGTCGTTGGTCACACCTCGCATACCAAATCATTCGATCTAGGAGCGAGTCTCTTTAATGACAAGGTTGAGCTTACTTTTACAGATGAACTCGAGCTAGGAGGTTGCTTAGCAAGATGAACTAGATACTTAGCGTCCCGAGCATTCTTCAAACTGGGACTTTACCGCGCTTGGGCAGCTCTTCAACCCATCAGAAGCAATTTGAATTTCATATATAACATAAGCCCCCTAACTCTCAGCTCGCTTCGCGGGCTGGGAGTTGTGACTCTTCAATTTCTGGTCAATAAAAATCTTCTTCCAAGACTGTTGTTTCATCTACTCTAGGCCATGCCTCTCATGGCATGTGTCCAGCGGTTATTGGTGAGTTAACCTTAGTCTTTTTTAAGGCAATAAATGATGATAGTTGGGGAGATGGATCTGGATCCTTCAATGGAGCTGGACTTGGCTCTATATAAGGGAGGATGAATTCCCTCTGCCATTATACTGAGCAAACCATGGAGTTTCCTGATAAACCACCATTGTTTTCGACATTCTGGCTTTCCAATGGGGCATGTATGGTCTGCTGCATAAAGAATTTGAAAGATTCAGCTTCCTCGATAACATGGAAGGATCTCAGACTACATCTTCTCGGTGCTACCGTGAGGCAATTGTTCGGCCGACCAAGTTCTTGGTGCTTCTTGATTTGCTTCTTTCACGAATCAGAAGGGGAGCTGGAGGCTGGAGAAAATCAAGAGTTGCGGTGCTGCCACCGGAGGTGCATTGGAAGAAGAGGGTTGAAGACCTAGGTGGTGCACATGCTCTAGTCAGCTAGAGTACGGCCCTCCGCAGTTGGTTCTTCCTTTTAGTCATAGGTTTTTCCCTTTGTATTCTAATTAGTATGTATCCAGAGCTTTCTAATGTAGTTCTACCTCATTGAGGTCTTTTTAATGAATAAAGTTTCCTTTTTTGATTTTTGTTTGTCGTTCTAGTATATTTGCATTGTTTGAACAACCTGTGCGACCTGTGTATAGTCAGAAAATAGTGTGAGAGCTACGAACACTTGGTCGTAAGTAAGCTACGAGTTAGAGTGATCTCTTGCTCGGGCTGATCCTGTGGCTAAATAAGTAAATAAGTCAGTATGAGAACTATGAAATAATAGACAAGTTTGCATGAGAGCTGCGAAATAATATGGTTTGCATAAGAGTTACAAAATTAACAAGTGACTGATCTCGTGCTTGGGCCAATCTCGTGGCCAAATAGATAAGTTAGCATAAGAGTTACGAAATAATAGAGTTCGCATGAGAGCTGTGAAATTAACAAGTGAGCAATCTTGTGCTCGGGCCGATTTTGTGGCCAAACAGATAAGTTCGCATGAGAGTTGTGAAATAATAGAGTTTGCATGAGAGCTGCAAAATTAACAAAGTTGGCTGATCTTGTGGTCGGGGCGACCTTATGCCCAAATAAAAAGAGTAATTGATCTTATGGTCGGGGTGATCTTGTACCCAAATAAAAGGGGTGACCAATCTTATAGTCGGGGCGATCTTGTGCCCAAATAAAAGGGTGATCGATTTTGTGGTCAGGGTGATCTTGTACCTAAATAAAAGGGTGACCGATCTTGTGGTTGGGGCGATCTTGTGCCTAAATAAAAGGGTGACCGATCTTGTGGTTAGGGGGATCTTATGCCCAAATAAAAGGGGTGATCGATCTTGTGGTTAGGGCGATCTTGTGTCCAAATAAAAGGGTGATCGATCTTGTGGTCAGGGTGATCTTGTGCTTAAATAAAAGGGTGACCAATCTTATGGTCTGGGCGATCTTATGCCCAAATAAAGGGGTGCCAGTTAGGTGGATCACTTATTGAAAGAAATTTTAAAATTAGTAGTGGTATTCAAAATGTTTACATAATTCACAAAAATTACAAAAGTTTAAAAGATAGTCCTGATAGTAGGAGAC
>JANHAO010018901.1:0-13422 GCA_026873985.1 Saraca asoca
ATAATAAATTAAATATAATACTTATATATTTTAATCATGTATTATATAATCTTATAATTTTATATTATTATTCTTATTTTTTAAATCACTTTTTATTACATTTTTTTTCACTTCCTTTCCTCTCTATTTTCACTCAACCAATCAACAGAAAATTATCGTTCATTCTTTCCACCTTCCTTTCCTTTTCTTTCCTTTCTATCATCTAAGCACAGTATTAATGAACTGAGGAGCCGGTTAATAACAAGATCCAAAACGGAGCCCACCTAACTTTTCGTCAAAAAAATAGTGGGGGCGGCATTTCTTCGAAGTTCTAATCCCTGCAAGTCCAGGCTGAGCGCAGAGCTTGCAGTCGCCAATGGCTTCAGCTTGCTGCAGAATGGGGCAAAGGACATGTCTTTCCTTTTTCAAATCCAAAGTTCGTGCTACTTTCTTCTCCAGATCAGCCAATATTTCCTATGTTCCTGCAAATTCTACATCTTCTCCACTTCGACGATCCTTCTTATCCAGGTTTGTTTCGTTTGCTGCTTTGTTTGATTGAATTCTGCTTCTATCTAATAATAAGGCGTAAAGTTGATTTCTTTTGTACTTTTACATTTTTTTTTTCTCAGGACTGTATCGGAGCTGGGATGCGTGCAGTCGATGTTGCCGCTTCACAGTGCGGTCGCAGCGGCGAGAATGACATCGTGCCTCAGCACAAATTCCAGAAGTTGCCGAGCAATTTCTCAGGGTACACTCTGCTGCACCTCTCCCGGCCTCTAATACCTTCCTTTTCAAAATTCTAAACAATTGTTAGAGTTGGTAGCTTTCTTGCGTGTGCATTGGTTTTCCTTCCGAATTATGATATCAGCCCTTCACATCTATATTGCATTCAGTAAGCTCAATTATTGGAGTTACAGTTGTGAATTGCCCTTTTTCAGGTTATGACTTGTTTGCTTAGGGGACAAATGCATTGATAATTGTCACTTGCTAAATTGCAGCAACTTAAAAATCTGTTTGATAATTGCAGCTGCTTGAGAAGGGCATATAGAACTTTTCTAGAGTGTTTCAGATAGCCGCCATGATACACTCTAATTGCTTCTGGTTTAGATAATGGAGAGTTTTGGCTTTGGTAGTTAGTTTCTAAGGTAAAATAAGATGGGGGCTGATTGGCTGAGTGACAAAGTGAAAGTGATTTAATGGGGGGTTCCCTTGTCAACTAACTGGAAAATTTGATTCCTGCAGGCACATAGTTAGCTGGGAATCTGTGGAAACTACAAATTTTAGTCTATGATCAACAATGAAAAAGAACTGTCCTTTTAACATTTAATAGTCTTTTTGTAATATTGGAATAGAGATACTCCTAAAAGTTACTGGCATATTCTGAGTGTTTTTTGGAAGTTTCAATGAGGTTTTGGCTTTCTCCATGAGTTACTACTTAAAAAATGTTTTTCTTAGATCTAGTCTGCAGTTTTAAAGATTACTTTATATAAGAATTGAACCTGGTCTACCAAACCTTGAAGTATGTTCCTGTTTATTAGCAGCAAATTTGATGAATAACTGAAGCATTGGATGAGAAATTTGTGGGTGATCCATTGTGGTTTCAATGTCTCATCACATCAGTCTCTATGTTACGTCCATCCATTACAAGTGATTAAGCAGCATGGTGCATGAGTTAGAAGTAAGCTTTCTTAAGATGGCCCCATGAAGTATGTCACTGTAGTGTTTTTTGGAAGTTTCGGTGAAGTTTTGGCTTTCTCCATGAGTTACTACTTAAAAATGTTTTTCTTAGATGGAATCTGAAGTTTTAAAGATTACTTTATATAAGAATTTAACCTGGTCTACCAAACCTTGAAGTTTGTCTCTGTTTATTAGCAGCAAATTTGATGAATAACTGAAGCATTGGATGAGAAATATGAGCTATCCATTGTGGTTTCAATGTGTCACATCAGTCTCTATGTTACTTCCATCCGTTACAAGTGATTATGCAGGCATGGTGCATGAGTTAGAATTAAGCTTTCTTAAGATGGCCCTATGATCTAAAAGCTTCTGCTAGAGGGGGCCAAACTGTTGCCTCCATCAATCTATATCTTTTTTTCTAATATAAATCTTAAAAATATTAAAATAGGCATGCGACTAAATTTGTTGGTGAGAGGATAATGTTTTTCTTTTATATTTGTGATAACAATGATACAGTTCTATAAGCTTACCGCCTATGGTGTATTTTATTGGGGTTCATACCCAAGCAAAGTTTTGAGGTAGTAGGGAATTTGACAATAGCATCGAGCGTCCAAACGTGACTAGCTAATTATGACAGTTAGGACAGGCAGCCAGAGATTTGGATATAAAAATATTTGCCTTAAATTTACAATGCATTGAACTGAAATCCCTAATTTATATAACATAACTGCTACTTTCGCCAGATGGAATTGATGGAACGTGAGAGATGCATGCCCTTTTGAAGGTGGGATCTTTCATCCTTTCACGTTTGACCTCAAACAGTTTAGAGAACCATAAAACAAAATTAGTGATTACTTTCATAATGTGTTTAGCCATACATACATAATTATAAAGATGTAGCTGTGCCTGAGGAACGCTGCTTATAACTGATTAACTCCATTACTTATAGGAATGTCTCTTGCAATTGGTCTCCTTCATTCATTGGTTTGTTAACAAGTTAGTAGTGTTTTTACTCAAGTGTGCTCCTAATGGAGCCCTTGTTTTACTTGTTTCTTCAGAGCTTGGCCTGTCAGTTCCAAGGTGACCTGCTTGAAGAGAGTATGTTCTAAACATGCCGGACGGCTTTTTTACATTTTGTACTGTTGGATTTGTGGTTATAATAGAGCAGAATCTCAAAAGCGGCAATGCTGACTGCGATTTTTTCAAGCTGACACGGACAAGATTGTTTACTTATGAATAAGAATTTTTTACTCTCTTTTTATACACTTAGAAGGTGATATAAACTGCAGACTGTCTGCAATTATTTGCATTATATTTGCTTCCGTTTGGTCTGTTTAGGTTTTGATACTGTATTATATATTTCGTACCTATGGGTAACACTCAACACCAAGATAAAAACTAAGGTGGATGTGGAGCTGAACCCTGCCTAGACAGTTAATTGAGCAGGTGGTTGTGTAACGGTTGATTGATCTGGAATTGTGCATCCAACTCTGAACAGAGAGTTGGGGATGAGCTTCATTGAAGTATCCAACGCTATGGGTTGGTTACCTTGTTCATCACAACTATCCAATACTGGCAGATATTCCAAATACTGATGATGGGCAACTAGTTGGAGCGAGTGTTTGGAGTTTTATTTCTATAGGATATTATTAAAAGTAGGTACATTAAATCAAACATTTTTTATTTTCTTAAGGATCAGAACGACATGCTTGATATCTCTGGTTATCTTCTGCCCGACTTCTTGAAGCTCTTTCTATGATCAACATCCTTGATGTTAATAATCATAGGATCAAATATATTTTACTCTTTTGAAGTTTTATGAGATAACAACATTAGTACATAAATTTTTCATGCTAGAATTTTTTATATTAGATTATTATAATTTAATTATATATTAAATTTGATTAATTGAATGTCATAACAATTAAATATGATGGGTCAACTAATATGTGATTACATTATTGGGTCTAACATGACATCTAAATTAATAGTAGATTTTAGTGGTATAAGTCTTGTAATTAGGCTAATGATGATAAGTCGGTTAACCTTGTAAGTTATAACAAAGTATGTTCTTACTTACATTTTAGACAGAATTGTAGCTACTTCATTAAGAATGTAGAATAGTTTTCTCCATTTTTTTGTTAAGGCATATGAGGAGTGTACATGTTATGGAGGATTCATTTGAATAGATTTATATTGAAATATCAAATACACAATGTTTATTGAATTAATTTATTATTTTGTACAAACTTAAATCATTTGTAACATGGTGTATATCTGATTATTGGGTAATATTGTATGTTGATTATAACAATTGATATTAGAGTCATTTTTTATTTTTATGTATTCAAATTTGTGTAATTTTATAAATGATTTTATGTAATTAAATTGTTGAAAATTCATAATATAAAATGAAAAAAATTATAGGTTAAACATTAATTTTTTTTTTGCCTTTTTTGTAGTGTTTAATTGCATAGATTGATTATGAATTTTGAGAAAGAATCACGAATTGAATTAGTTAGTTTTTTTTTTTTTGGAAATTTTGATTTATTAAATTCGAATGATTTAAAGGGATGTTTTTCAAATTAATTTATAATTTGATTTCAAGAGTATATGATGTGAAAAATGTATAAATTAATTTGAATAAATATTATTCATAATTGAAATTTTTGACATTTATGTTTTGCGGTTGTCAAAAGATTATTTTGTTAAAATTCGGTCTAATTATTAGAGATTTGTTCAAATTAATTTATGATTTTATATTAGAATAATTAGACAAATAAAAGTCCTTAATCAATTTCTAAAAATTCAAATATAAATAGCATCAATTTTAAGAATTTTCCATTCAGATAATCTAAGGGAGATTTAGTACTTTTTCATTTAAAATTATACTAATTTTTTGCATAATTTTGTGAAATTGATTAGGGGATTAATTGTAAAATGAATTTGAGTAAAGAAAATCACACAAAAAATTTAGAAAATATGGTTGAATTGAAAAAGTTTACAATTTAGGTCAGGTATGATTACACAGTTGGTTATCCATGTGAATGGTGTATGGGGTCACATACCACAATAGAGGTGTTACATGATGATAAAAATTATACTCCTGAGCTCTATTTGTGGTAATATTTTTAGATTTTTCTAAAAATAAATATATTTTATTTATTTATTTTTCAATTTATTTGATTAATTATTTGATATTATTTGGGTATGAAAATTTTACTGTAGTGTTTGCTAAATATTGGGCTACTATTTTTAATTTTCTAGAATTTTTTGAAGATAAATATATTTTATATAATTATTGTCATATTTATTTGAGTATTAATTTCATGTTGTTTGGACATAAAAAATTTACTATATAATTTTTACATATTATGTTATTGTATGTAATTTTTGTGGATTGTTTTGATATTTTTTGCATATTTGAATATTTTCTGGATTGTTGTGTGCAATTTGTAAAATTATGTAAGAATCAATTTTACTCATGTTATGCCATGAAATTTTGTTCAATTGTGTATTCATCTATCGTGGGACTTGTTACATAAAATTTTGCTGAAATTAAATTTTAGAATTGTACCTAAGGAAGTATTATGTTAGCAATATGTATGCCTTATCGGTATAATGTTATTAACATAGTTTGTTAATGATAATGTGAATATTAGGATTGCTTGTTATATTCTTAAAATTTTAAATACCCTAACGGTGTCAAGTTTTAGGAATATAATATTCAATTTTGGTGTTATATTATGAAGTTTTAAATGATCTATAAGTGTTAGGTTTTATAATGTAATACTATTTGAAATTGCATAGTTATTGAGTAAATATTATAACATAACTATGTTGAACATGCAATTTTGAAAATTTATAATAAATTTCATAAATTGTTATTTCTTCAATCTTTTGTTACTTATGCAATTTATTATTGTGAAAATGATAAATGATATTAATTATGAGGATTGGACTGAGTAGAAAATATCTAGGCTGAATTACTGATATCATATTTAGGTATTTGACATGGAGAGAGGGAGAGTCGAAGATAAATGATAACTTTTCTACTACGTAAGGGCTCTTTGTAGAAAATGCACACACTTTAATAAAGTGTACTTGATGGTTGTAATGCATTTTAAAGGCATTACTGACTTTCAAAAATGCCAAAAAGTTTATGGCTTCTGTAGTTGATAGGTTTGTAAAGTTCAATAAGATAAAAAAGGATATTACGTCTCGTTGTTGGATAATACTATTTAAGATGATATTAGTGAAATTTGTGAGCATATTGTGGAACTGGTATACTACTATAATTGTCTGAAAAGCATAAAAATGAACTTGGAAAATGGTTATTTGATTTAACATGTTAGAGTTTCTTCTTATTCAAATTGATGTTCTTAAGACATTATAT
Organism: Saraca asoca; assembly: GCA_026873985.1. Lineage (NCBI taxonomy): Eukaryota > Viridiplantae > Streptophyta > Magnoliopsida > Fabales > Fabaceae > Saraca > Saraca asoca. Next base: position 6,053 of record JANHAO010018901.1, read on the forward strand.
CACAACGAAGAAAGTGAGTAGACTTTCAGTGCAATGATCTCTATAATTAGTCAAACAAAAAATGACGTGAATAATTGAAAGGTCTCTATGTTTACTTTGTTTCACACGAATTAAGTGCTAAATGTAGAAATTAGTCACACCCAAAAGGAACCTAATTTTGGAAAACAAGAAAATTGATTTTAATGTGCATCGTAATAAATCAAGATATTTTGCTCGTTCTAGTGAAATGTTCCGTCAAACGCTTGGTGGTTAGACGGAGGTGCAATGATTTACATTACAAATTAATTATAAGCGTTCAAAAACAAGAGAAAGCCAAGTGATAGAAAACCAATAGTCGAATTGGAAATGATGGAAAAGTGCAAGATGATTATATAGGAGTAATTGCTGTTTGAAAATTGAAAAGTTAGTCAGTTAAATAAATACTATGGTTGGAAACAAAAGATGTTAGAATTAATATGAGATCCTTAATGATGTGGCAATGGTGTCTAGATAATATCTCCATCGAATGATGGAGTGATTGATAAAATAAGTGATTCTTCATGATCTACACTTATCCTTTTTTGATGCGTATTGACTCTCTCAAGGGAAATACTCCCTACTAGAGTTCAAAAAAGAAAAAAGAAAAAAAGGACTAGAATGTTGAATATATTGAATTTGATTCACAATAATATAAGTGACTGATTATGCCAATGACTATGGGTGGATACTAATATTTCATTTTCATTAATGATTTGATTAATTTTTGTTAGATAGAAATATTCACTAAAAATGTGGAATCCTTAAATTCTTTTGGGCTACTTAAAGTTGAGATCGAATTCAAAATAATAAGAAAATCAAGTGTGTCAATTCTGGCAAAAGTACTAAATGCTATGGATATAAACGATAAAATTATGGAAATTTTGATTCTTTCATGCGATATATCCAAGATTGTGAATTTTGAGACTAGCAATCTTATGCCTAGAACACTTAAACATGATTAGCTCATAAGAAGGTGAAATTGCACGCTTATAAACATGATCGAATGCACGATTTTACTAGACTTTATATAAGATGATACTTTAAAGACCACAGTGTATATTTTGAATCAAGTCCCTAGTAAGTCTGCACTTAATACCCTAAATGATTTGCTGTATAGAAAAAGCCTAATCTTAGGCATTTTTGTGTCTAGGTTTGCAAGGTTATAGTGAAGCCATATGGTTTATTTATTAAGTTACTTGATCAGAAGACTATTGATAGTCACAAAATATATGTTGTGACAGTGCTACCATAGTGAACTTTTCACAAAATAATAATGAAAGTATTGCTTATACAAAAGTATTTTGATATAAAGTATCAATTTGTCAAAGAGAAGACACACAAGCATTATACATGTTGCCATGGATCGTATACATATTTGCAGATCCACTAACCAAAGGGTTATGTGTTAAATTGTTCACAAATAAGTAATTAGAATGAGTTTGGCTAAGCCTTTCGGTGTTCAGAGTTAGTGAGAGTTTCATGTTTTTCTTACTGAAATGATGAACTACTATCTCGAGATTGGTTAAATATTTATGATATTACCATATGTTATATATATATATATATATTTACATATGACGTTGTTAATTGTGCACATTTATTTATAGCATATCAATGGAGATATTTAGACTCTATCCCATTGTTGTATTGAGATTCATCCCCATTTTGGCATCTTGGATGGATGCATGGACCATTTTGTAAATATATACATATGATCACATTTTGATATATATGTCCGATTTTTCACACATTCCACATTTTTTTTTGGGGTCATTGGAATATAAGTTTTCAAAACATGTATACATTAGCATCCTTATTGGATATGATAATCTACATTATTAGATACTTATGATAGACCTATGGTTGTAATGGTGTCATAATTGTTATTGACATTCATTTTGTGGTCACATATTATAATACAATTTCTTGTTTATTAAACTATATTGCCCAAATGGAAGATTGTTAGAATTTCCTATCTTGGACACCATAGTTTAGTTATATATTAAATTATATTAATTGGATATTATAACAATTAAGTATAATAAGCCAACTAATATGTGATCATATTATTGGGCCTAACACGACATTTAGATCAACAGTTGACTTTAGTGGTGTGAACCTTGTAACTAACTAATGATAATGGGTCAATTCATCTAGCAAGGTTATAACAAGCGAGGTCCCTATTTATATCCTAAGTAAAGCTGTAGCTACCTCATTGAGGATACAGAATAGTTTTCTCCATTTCTCTGCTAAAGTATATGAGCAGTGCACCTATTATGGAGGATTTGTTTTAATGGATTTACATTGAAATATTAAGTACACAGATTTATTGAATTAATTTATTATTTTGTACAAATTTAGATGATTTGTAATATTATAAATCTAGTTGTTGACTAATATTTTCTACTAATTATAACATTTTAAACTTACATTAAACCCCCGTGAAATTTGGATAAAAATGAAACTATGAGCTCTATAGTTAAATCAAATGGTAGGTATACTTTGTCTTCTTTGCTGAAGCCCATGTCCAAACAGAGCACAAATTAAGAAAAACATCTATTAGCCATCAAAATTCAATTTCCGTAGAATTCCCATGTAAGTATCCCACAATTATGAATGCCTCAATATTTGCAACGGTTGAGTTAACTCTAATCCCAACATGTTGTTGGTGGGTTCCTTTAAGTAGGCACACATGCCCTTTATGTTTACCTAAAAGATGAATAAATAAAAAAAAAGGAAAATGGATTTTAATAAAACAAGGATTCTTAATCCTTTTCCAACTAGGCTTTATATATGTATATATATTGACTTGGTTTACATGCATAAGTGTGAGAAAAAAGAAGAATTGAGAAGTTGTTAGTCGAAGGAACAAAGAGGAAGACTGCATTGGTTTTCACCTATTATGTTAGAAGATTGATCGCAAAACTTACTTTGATTTACATGAAATTTGAGTATGTTGTTCATGATATTTTGGATAATATAGTGCATATGTTATTTTAAATTTTTCTTTTTCTCTGCTGGCTTATTTTACACAATAATTGATTAAGATTATTGTGTAGAGATTTCACTTATTTTGGTGAAGAATTTTATTTAAGTTGTTCCCTAGAAATTATGGAAAGATGTTGTTATACCCATTAATTATTTATTGGTGGAAGAATTATTATTGAACTAGATCCCATGATTTTTACTTTTATGTTGAGGGATTTTTCACATTAAAAATTATTGGTCTACTAATTTTTTTTTGCATGTAATTTCATGTTAGATTTATTTAATTATACAGGATGAGAAAGTTAATCTGGGTAATTTAATATTTTTCACTATGATATATTCTAATATTTTTTTCCAGCAAAAGGTATCAAAGCTTAGTTGTTGTTTTACTGCATATGATTAAATGGAGGAAAATTTGGCAGGTACGATGATTAAATTAAATTCTTCAAATTATTTGTATTAAAAGCCTATAATGGAAGGCTTATTATAATATAAGGATTTGTTTGATTCCACTGAGGCTAAGAGTATTAAACATGTTGAGAAAACTGATCAGGATTGGAATAAAATAAATGGGAAGACTATTGGTTTGATTAGGTAATGGATTAATAGTAGTGTATTCTACCATGTGTCTACTGAGATTGATGTTCATGAATTGTGGACTAAAGTAGTCAATCTAGATAGGTGTAAACTACACAGAATAAAGCCTTTTTAATTCAAAAATTGGTGAATATGAGATATAAAGATGGGCATTCAATGACTAAGCATCTGAGTAGCTTTTAAGGTGTGGTGAATTGGCTGAATGCTATAAGTATGATCTTGGATGATAAGATGAAAGCATTGCTATTAGTTAGTTCATCGCCTGACAGTTGGGAAACTCTAGTTATGTCTTTGAGTAATTCTGCTCCAAATAGGAAGTTGACATTGACGATGGTGAAAGATAACATGTTGAATGAATAAAAAATAAGTAATGAACATAAGATTTCAAATCATTCAGATACACTAATTATTAAGGATACATGTGGGAGAAATCAAGATAAAATTTTTGATGATAATGGAAAGTCTAGAAGAAGATCACAATCTGAAAATAAAAAAGAAGTGAAGTGTTTCCGTTGTGAAAGAACAGGCCATATTAAGAATTACCAACAGCTGAAAAGAGATAAATGAAGGGAAAGAGGCAAAGACAAGAAGTAAGATAAAGATACTACTGCCATTGCTTATGATGAAAAGGTTATGATTACTCTTATGATGAGTATTTAAATTTCACATGTGAATACTCTACTTATGTTGTTGATTCAAGAGCTTCTTACCACATTACTCTTTATACAAATTTCTTTACATCTTATTCTACATGTGAGTATGGTTCAATTAGATTAGGAAATTAAGGTTCATGCAAGATGGAGATATTAGCATGAAAACTAATATCGAATGTAAATTGCTATTGAATAATGTCAGACATGTTCTTGATATCCATCTCAATTTGCTCTTTTTTAAAACACTTAATGATATGGATTTTGAAATCTATCATGGTAAAAGTAAATGAAAACTTACAAAGGGGCCACTAGTTGTGGCAAAAGGTGAAAAGATTAGTTCTCTTTACCAAACAACAGTAACATTGTGTAAAGAAGATATGAATACTATTGTAGACTTTTCTATGTTATGACATATGCACTTGGGTCACTTAAGTGAGAAATGACTTGATATGCTGGCAAAACAAAACTCTTTTCCTATAAGAGGTATGTCTCTAAAGAATTATACTCATTGTTTGACCAGTAAACAACATAGAGTTTCATTTTTTAAATCTCCTCCACATAGGAAATCAAATATTATTGATTTGATTCATACTAATGTGTGTTCTATGAATTTAAGAACTTTTAGTGATGCTACATATTTTGTTACATTTATTGATGATCACCCTTAGAAAGTTTGGGCCTATGCTCTAAAAACTAAAGACCAAGTCCTTGATGTTTTTACTAAGTTTCATGTACGTGTTGAAAGAGAAACAGGAATGAAATTAAAGTGTGTTTAATCAAATAATGATGGTGAGTACAAAGGTATATTTGAGAAATATTGCAAAGATCATGGCATCAAGCTTGAGAAGATTGTTCCAAAAATATCTCAACAAAATAGGATTGTTGAGAGGATAAATCGAATAATTAATGAAAGAATTAGATGTATGCTATCTTATGCTAAATTGTCTAAATCCTTTTGGGGTGAAACAATGAGATTGTGGTAGATTTGATTAACCTTTCTCCTTTAGCTTCTCTTGATTATAATGTTCTAGAGAAGGTGTGGAGTAAGAAAGAAGTCTCACATAATCATTTGAGAGCGTTTGGCTGAAGAGCACTTGTGCATATTCTAAGAGATGAAAGTCTAAACTTTATAGCAAGACTAAACAGTGTGTCTTCTTGGGTTATGATTATGATGAATTTGGTTACAGATTATGGGATCTAGTAGATAAAAAAGTTATTAGAAGCCAAGATGTAGTATTCTTTAAAAACTAAACTATTGAAGATTTTGACAATATTGAGAAGCTAAAGCCAATAGACACTGGTTATGTGGATTTGAGTCATTAACCTCCTACCATGGTTACTGATGATCACAACTAGATGCAAAGGTTAATGATACTATACTTCAGCCTAAGGTGCTTATTAATCTAGTTTTACCTGAACAACCTCTTGAATCTCAGTTAAGAAGATCTACTAGAGAGTGATGTTCTTCTTGGAGATATTCACCTGATGAATATGTGATGCTCACTGATAAAGGAGAGCTTGAGAGTTATGAAGAAGCTATGTCTGATGAGCACAGAAAAAAATTGCTAGAAGCTATTGAAGATGAATTAATTCCTTTCATGAAAATAAGATATATGAACTAGTGAAGTTGCCTAAGGGTAAGAGAGCACACAAAAACAAGTAGGCATTTAAGATAATGTCACATGAGTCTCACAACCAAGGTACAAGGCAAGACTGGTTATGAAATGCTTTAGTCAAAAGAAGGGGATTGACTTTGAAAAAGTATTCTCACCAATGGTTAAAATGTCCTCTAATGAAGTTATGCTTGGGTTAGCAACTAGTCTAAATTTAGAAGTTGAGCGGCTTGATGTGAAAACTACATTCTTTCATGGTGACTTGGAGGAGGAAATTTACATGGAACAGTTGAAGGGTTTTAGAGTCAAAGAAAAAGAGCATCTGATGTGTAAGTTGAAAAAAAGCTTGTAAGCAAGCACTAAGGCAGTGGTACAAGAAATTCATTCATGATGGATCATGGTTATGGTAAAATCACTTTTGATCATTGTGTGTTTGTGAAGAAATTATTTGGTGATGATTTTATTATTCTCTTGTTATATATGGATGACATGTTAGTTGTTAGTCATAATATCAATAAAATTAATAACCTAAAATGATATTTGAGCAAGTCTTTTGCTATGAAGGACTTAGGACAAGCAAAACAGATCCTTGACATAAGAATTTCTCATCATAAGAAAAATGGTAGGCTCTGGTTATGTTAGGAGAGATACTTCGAAAAAGTATGAGAGAGTTTTAAGATGAACAAGTCCAAACCTGTTAAACTAGACTTACAGGCCACTTTAAGCTAAGTTCATAGTAGTGCCCTTCAAGTGAGATAGAAAAAGAAAAAATGAGTATGATTCCCTATGTATCTACAGTTGATAGTTTGATATATGTAGTGGTGTGCACAAGGCTGGGCATTGTCCATGTAGTTAATGTTGTGAGTAAATTTCTCTTTAATCCTGGTAAATAACACTGGCAAGTGGTCAAGTAGATACTCCAATATCTCAAAGGTATATCTCGAGTTTGTTTATGCTTTGGTACTGATAAACCTGTGTTAGATGGTTACACAGATGCATACATGATTGGTGATGTTGACGCTAGAAAGTCTACTTCTAGATACATGATGATTTTTTCAAGGGGAGTGACTGGCTGCTAAGACCAGTCAGATTAATAAATTTGTAAACTGGATTGCACTACTCTACTTGTAGCATAGAGCAACTCCGGGTTCAGCCCTTGGATCTTCTAATATTAACAATCAAAGTAAGAGATAAATAAAGAGAGGTTGGTTTACAATAGCTAAAATGACAGGAAAACAAGAAGGCAAAAGTTGTAACAGAATGCAAGTAAAAATCAGTCCAAAGGAGTTACTAAACTTGAGATTAATCCATCATTGATAACTAAGTATTCATTCAATTATTGATCATATTCTATGGCATAAAATCATAACAAGAATCCCTAAAATAATTAATGAGTCTAATCAGAGCTCAGCCCATAAATAACCCATCAAAATCTCAATGCATTGTTTGGTTTTCCTATCCTCTTCTACAAGTGATTATCAAAATCTCAATAATCATATCA